>CAHIKZ030005509.1:1002500-1137500 GCA_903632075.3 Acanthosepion pharaonis | reverse complement strand
GAACACTGGCTTGTTCTTTTATGCATTTCGTATCAATAAATGGAAAGTAATACGCCAACAAGTAACACTTCTTAAAGATTTTAATAATAATAATAATAATAATTCTCTGTTATCCTTAACAATGCTTGTGTAATGATGTCGAGGAAGCGGAACAAATGATTACACAAGATTTGAAACTTTCACATTTAATATTACATTTTATTCAATTCCTAACTTCACTTACTTTCGACCAGTGTATATGCGGCACTGGAAACCTTATCCGAATGTGGACCTTACATCTTCGTCTACTATATCTGAGAGACTGCCCTCTCGCCGCTGGTGGTATGTATCATAACATATCTGTTATCCGGCTCGTTTCCACTTTTGCAACTCAGGTGCAGCTCCTCCGGTCGCGTGAATCTGTTATCTGCCACTTGGAGCTCACGGCTCTCTTGCTGGTTTGGTGTGATGACCTTTGGTGAGACACGCACTACACGCGGGAATTAATGTTTAGTGTATGATATATACATATATATTCCTTTGTATACGTAATTAAGTCATTCAGCAATTCATGTAAACTGACTAGGGAAATTAATTAAATATTCTGGAGCCACTGCTTTTCGTCCCAAGTTCCTCGACAAAATCCAGAAACAGATATGCAATGTCTTTGGTCCTGGTATGGCATCTCATCTACATTTATTTTCTCACAGACGTGCCGTCGCTCCCTTCTTTCTTTTCTATAAGTACTTTCACGGTAACTGCTCCGACAAGCTATTTTCGCTGGTTCCCAAACTGCATAAACTTAGGCGTGTTACTTGGTTGGCATCTCGGTTACACGATTTCACTGTCGAAATGGTTAGATGTAGCCGTCTCTTCTACTCCAACAGCTTCTTCTCTCGCACTTCTCGTCCGTGGAAGTTTCTTCCACTTACTTGCTTCCCTGATAATCTTGAAGTATTCAAATGTAATGTCAATCGACATCTTCTGATGCCTTGATCCTGATCCCCGTTCTTTTCTTTATTATTTCCTCACTCACGTCTCTTTACTCTTACTCCCACTCTCTTTAACCCCTTGCTTGCTAGTGGCACTCCCGCCTTGCTTGAGGTGATTTTTATGCATTTTTCAAGCAAGGCGGGCGTGCCACTAGCAAGCAAGGGGTTACAGAGGGTAGAGAACAAGAATAAAGAGGCGTGTTTGTGGATAGGATAAAGAGAAGGACGAGGACCAGGATGAAGGCATCAGGAAATATCGATTGACATTACATTTGAATATTTGAAGATTATAGTTATCAGGGAAACAATTAAGAGGAAGAGTATTCCATTGTCGGGAAGTGCGAGATAAGTAAGTTGTTGAAGAGACGGCTACATGTAACCATTTCAATAGTGAAAGGGTGGGACAGAGATGCCAATCTAGAAGCGCGCTTAAATTCATGCAGTCTGGGAACCAGAGAAAGCAACAGTTGCCGTGAAAATACTCATAGAAGAGACAGAGAGAAGAGACGACATGTCTGTCAGAAAGTGACTGTAAACTAGATGCCAGATCAGAACCTATCACATTTCATACCCGTCTCTGGATTTTGTCGGTGACCTCGAGAAATACGGCGGGGGCACCAGACCATATATGACAGCAATATTCTATGCAAGTTCGGATGATGGACTTGTAGATTTGAAGGATGAATTCAGACGAGAAAAACCTTCTGGCACGACACACAGAGAACTTTCCCTGAGGTAGATGAAGGTATTGAGTCTATGTATTTGTTCCCTCTCATATCAGCGCACAGCGTAAGGCGCAACGTGGCGCTCTCATAGAGCTGGGGTTAAAAACAAAAGTAATACATAGTAAGGTAAGCATTAGCCACAACTAAATTCAATGAAAGATTCATGATATTATATCGTGAAAATTGTTGCAATTAATTTCTATATAAAAAAAATGGGCATATGATACCAACAGTACTATGTTAATTTTGTACAAAATCAACATCTTGAATTTGTCTCATTGGTGTATGGTCGTTTAAATCATCGCTTCTAAAAAGGTAACGTAAACTGTGTGGAACTATTTCTCGGATAAAATTCCCTGAAGAAATTATTTAAATGCTACTGTTAACCATTTTTCTTTATTCAGAATTTACAAGTGTAAGTTTGACTTATTCGATATCATAGCTGATTTTTTCGGCTGTTTCTTTTAAGTCTAATATCGATTTTATTCGCTGAATATATTTTCTTTCAGAATATAATTTGTTTTTAAGAACCCTTTGAAAGCATCTTCTACGTTTGGTTTATTTTTCGATCGTATCGAATCTTAAATTTTCTGCCTGATGTCAATGTCTATTATGTTAATATCGCAAGCAGCACATAGTAACTCAGTTCTTCATAGGATGTTCCAACAATTTAGAGTTTTTTGTAAGTTGGTTTCGTGCCAACAATTTATTTTTATCAGCAATTTATTTTATATTCAGGTGCAGACTTAATCGACGTAAAGTGCATCAGTTCATAGTACATCTAGTACCTTAAAACATAACTAACCCCCAAACAATCAAAATATTCAAATTTCTAACACATAAATGAGAGAAATTAAAGGAAGTGTTGAAGCAGCATTTCAGCAAATCAAAAGATATCCACAACGATATAGTCATAAAATTGATAATTACATTTTAGATTATATATATATATATATATATATCTTTGACATTTTCGCAGTCCCTCCATTGTGAGATAAAGATGAAAATTATGTAGATTATCTCCAGTGATTGAGAAGATAAAAAAAAAGACCTTTGTGTTCCAAAAAGTGAAAAATTGATTGTCTGTTTTTTGACAGTAGCAATAATAACCAACTATTTTCTTGCAATTATCTACGCTACTCTCGATGGGTAGAACATCGAATGCAGTCTGGTTGGTGGACACGCTTGAAAAGGCTATCAAGTGCGATAGGCGTGACAGATATTAGAGAAAACTGTAGTTAAACCGTGGACAAAACATAACGGCGAAACAAAATCAAGTTAAATGACAGTATATTAATTATCGACAAATATGAAAGTTAGAGAAAAGAAAATATTTAAACTATCTGTTGAGAAATAACCAATAATGCGTCAATATCATTGTACAGGGTGGTCCGAAAGTCTTGTCACACCTATCAAAAATTAATGAAAACAACACAACAAGCAATATAAAGAACATGCACTGAATTCAGTTTACTCACTTTCATTGACGCTGTCACACATCGAGAAGGTCTGTATGAACACCATATTCCTAGCAAAAAATGATACGGCTTCATGTCCAGTGTGACATTTTATGAAGATGTGCTTTGTTGAATGTTGCAAAGGCTCTACGAATGGCGTCCTTCAACTGATGGATATTCTGGTATAGTTCATGTGAAACTCTCTCCTAGATAATATCTTACAGGGCATTGAAATATAAAATTATGTCATGCAGGGGTTGACAAGACTTTTTGAACCATCCTGTACATTATAACGAAAATGCAGATGGAAGGAAAAGGCATGAGGCAAAAGCAATTTCGTCCGATTTAGAAAAAAAAATTGTGAACGTCTGATTCTGTAAACTGTCTTTACAAGTGCTTGTTAGCATATGGAAAAAAACTCGCATTTAACTTGTGACAACTAAACATTAAAAGAAGAAAATAGTAAAAATGGCGGTAAAATGAAATTCCTGGAGATCCCTTTCGTCTGTAAAACTGTGCTTTCAAGTCTACAAGAGACTAACTCTAAATTTATTTGGCAAATATAGTGTTTATATGAGCATGCATCATTTAAAATATTTGTAAAAAGTATTTATCAAAGAAAAAGAACTTTCCTGAAATATATAACACAATTTCATGCACGAGATTATTTGAAAATAATAATAATATATATATATATATATATATATATATATATATATATATATATATATATAATTGTTTATTTAAAATATGGATTCCATCGCTACATAAGAGTTCTCAGGTTTCAAAACAAGAGTCGAAAACTTCAGTATAATTATTTGAATTAAATTGAATTAAAGTACTAAGCACTGTTCCATCTTCAAGCGAAATTTTTTGGGAATAACTAATTTCTGTAATTTACGCGTTTTATAATTATTAAAATTACTATGGTAACGGCTAGAGCAATTATTTTTTAACAAAAGTGGCGTAAGGATTAATAATTTGTATCAATATCTTAGTTACATTCAAAGAGGTCAAATCAGGGTAAGGTTGGGGTGTCTAAATTCAAAGCGGAAGATGACACCCTCTGGTTAAGTGTCTATGGAAATTTATTTACTTTTTTTTTATTTTATTTTTTTCCTGAAAGGGTTTTGTGTATATAAAAAAAAAACTCATAATTTGCCAACATTTGTTTTTTTTGACGACTTCATAAAGGTTTTTTTTTGTTTTGTTTTTTTTGGGGGGGCGGGTGTGTAGGACATTTAAACTTTTTATTTAGACTGTGACGTTTAAAATTTGTATTTATTATTTTATTGTTTGTTTTATAAGCTAATTATTCAATCCGAAAATTTGATGATGTCGGCAAAAACCGTTAACTCATGTCTATTGTTTAATAAATTTTCATTATTTAGAAACTTGATAATGTGTAGTTTTTCATGTAGGCATAAAGGGCATGGGTCATCCCAAGTTTTACAAGTTCTAGTTTTGTTTAAAAGTTTCCATTTTACTTTTGGTGTTTTATTCATTTCCTTCAAATGTCAAAAATATTTAGATAGGGATGTCTGATTTCTTTTATTAATATTGTTGAAGGATCACTTATGCTGCCTCCACCTGGTTTTAAATTCATTCTTCTTAGACCCAATGTATATCATATTAGTATTAGGACTGTCAATGGATGAGATAGTACATTGGTATACAACAGATTTTACGCAGCATATATTTTCCAATGGGCAGTCTTCTGGGTTTCTACAATCACATAATTTTTTACTTTTTTTGTCTAATTTAAATGTAGGGTTTTTATTAATACTATTCTGGCATGGGGGTTTATTCAGGATTTTATTATTGTCTTTTTATATTATACTTTCTAGATATTCAGTGCCACTGTTGCTTAATTTTAGTGTGTTTTTATTAAATATTTTACTAAATCTACTATTTGTAGGAAAGTGTTTTTCAGTTAAAGCTAGGAATTTATGTCCTAGGTTAATACTAACCATTTGGTTGAACCAAATGATTTTTCTTTTCCTGTTTTTCTTCTGGTTAGTACAATTGTTTCTATAATTGATGTTAGGATTTTTGTATCCACTATTTTTTAGGGCTGCGTTATAAAAATTGCTGTGTTGTTGGAATATTTCTTTATTAGCAGAGTTAATGCTGATTCTATTCTCTATTGATGAGGGTATATGCTTAATTATGGATGGAGGGTGTTTTGACTTAGGGTGTATATACAAGGGGTTAGTGTTATGTTTTCTATATATATATATATATATATATATATATATATGATTTAGCGAATATATCTACTTAAGGAACATATACATGCTAATAATTAGATTAAGAAATGAGTAGGTTTCATTTCATTATAGTGTAAGTTATATAATTGTTTAAAGGCAAATTCGCTTTAACAAATGTTTACTTATGAAAAACACTTTTCAAAATATTTGTTGTATCTTCTCAGAATGTCACCATTTAAAACAAAAACATCCATATGTATTGGTTATGGTACAAACGTCGTCTCCAGAACATTGTCTTGGCAACTCCTCTAGTAATGTTCCATATATAAATGGCAAAAGTTACAGGATTGCTACCTAAAATTCCGTTTATGCATTTAAATTTTGTATATAAATACAAATACATTGATGTCAGTAACTATTGTGTGTGTGTGTGTGTTTAAATATATAAGTTGTATAACCTTTTATATTCACATCTACTCATATACATATATCTCAATTTGCATATTGTAATTCGGCGTTATACCGAACTAAAAAAATATTATAGAAATATCTGTATACGTATTCATATTCATATATGTTAACAGTCGTACAGAGAAGCGTACAAGAAAAAACATTTTAAAATATACATATTCTATTGAAAGTATATATGCGATATTGGCAGTATTGAATCTATATGAAAATACAAAAGTCACTTAAGAAACTGTTTGCCTGAATTGGTTTGGGATTTTAAGGTTGGTAAAATCTTAATAGCGATAAAAAAAAAAAAAAAAAAAAAAAAACATTGTCCGTCCATATTTTAAGATGTCTGCGACTTCCAGGGAAATTGTCTTTAACAAGTTCTGCCTCCCTAGTCAATTCGCTATATATAGATATTTGGTGCACTAAACTAGTTTTCGTAGTCGAACTACATTTCACAGTGGAAAAGAAAATTAAGGCATTTGATTAGATTTGGCAAAAAAATCCATTCTCTTCGTACAAATCATCGATGTAAAAGTTCTTTCCTCGTTCAGATGCCTCCAAACTCACGTTATTTGTACTGAAGTAGTCACGAATTTGGGCAAAGCATACTTACAGCTATTTCACTGAACCATTCTTCTATGTGCTATGACCCTGAAGGTCGTGGGTGATTGTGGCTCCCCACAATTTCCTGTACTTTGTCTCCCTTAGTAAATTTTGTACTTTTGCTATATCTCATAATGTCTGTTCTGACAAACATTTACACAAACTCCTTGGGTAGGTTAACCATTGTTTTTCCCCTCTTGCTTTCAAAGTCATGAGAGTAGCAAATTCTTGAATCTCTCTTACTTCATTAGGTGTTCCAGAAATTTCAAATGTTATTCAGATGACAAGTATGAGTGTCATTTTTGTTTCAATTTTCTCTAAAAATCGCCGATTCTCGGGTGTTAAGTCCAAGGTATTCTCAGTATCATTCTATAGAATTACATTTCTATTGTCCCACATCTTTTTATCTGTGAGGTGATTGTCCAGCATTTACTACTATATATGAGGACCAATATTACGTAACAAGTTCAGTACTCTTCTTTTCGGAGCATACTCATGTAAACAAAAGTATATAATTCCCCAACTCCCATTGAAACACCCAGGCTGATATATATATAGATATATATATATATATATATATATATATATATATATATATCTCACCCGTTCATTTTCTGCACGCAAACCACGTAGAGAAATCTTAGCAAGACTGATGTATCATATTTTTATATATTCTTATATATATTTAGTGAAAATTCCAAGTACAAATTAATTTTAAAAATCAATCATGATGGTGACAGAAATTTTTATAGAATATAGTCCAGGAAAAATCAAGTTCATACGTAGAAATACATCTACAGGGCTAGTAGTTGCTGTCGTCTCACAAAGCGAGAATGACTGTCACTGATATATCAGCCGTTGAGTTAAATTCCTCCCACTACAACATTGCCTTTATCGATTGTGGGAACAACAGTGGCTTATAAAGTCAGTCATTGATCTGCGTGTCTTGTCACATGTGTGGCATATCAAATCATCTCAGGGTGGTTGAAGTTGATTTTGATCATCATCATCATTTCCAATGTGCCATTTCATATGCCTTGTCAGGCCCAATCTGGACTTACGCACCCTAGTGCAGCTCGAACCTTCTACACAGTTACACTTACACGTATACACTCAGAGAAATTTAGATTTTATGTAAATCAATGTTTTTCCAATCAAACTTATTAAGCATATTTCATTAATACATATTTTTATATCAAAAGTTGAGTGAGAATTTTAGTATATAATGTTTGTTTTTATAAGAAATAATGTATTTCCTATTTATATTATTCGGACTATTGTCCTCATCTTTGTCGCCATATTTATTGCAACGCTCCGGCTTTCTTCAGGTGGTTGGAATGTCGAACTGAACCCTTTATTTCGCTCGTTGGGTAGACTATTCTACTTCCACGTGCCATGTTTAATGGATGTCAGTTATATCCTGTTAAATTCCTTCTCCAAGTTCTCCACTGCCTTAACAAGGTATTGAACTCACACTCTTTGGGTCCTATCACTATCACGCCTTTATCCACTGTGCCATATGTCTTTGAGGTGAAGATAGTGGAGAACTTGAAGAGAGGAATTAACAGGAGAAAACTGTTAACTGACATCCATTAAACATGGCACGTGGAATTAGAATAGTCTACCCCAGTGAGCGAAATAAAGGGTTCAGTTTGACATTCCACCCAGCTGAAGAAGGCCGGAGCGTATAACGGCCGAAACGTTGAACTCACAACAAAGACGTTGGTTGCATCCACTGACTAGACTCAAAGTGTTGCAAGTTCAATACCAAGCTACAGCAGTGGTGAAACCAAAACTTGGAGAGTTGAGTTAAAGGCAAATAACTGAGACACCCTGAAGAAGCATGGCACGTGGAACTAGAACAATCTACCCCGGTGGTCGAAATATAGGGTTCGGTTAGAAATTCCAATTTCCTGAAGAAGGCCGAAGCGTACAACAGCCGGAACATTATGAATATGGCAATGAAGATGAGCATAACAGTCCGAATAATGTAAATTATTCCATTCAATACCACATCGGATAGCGGCAATTATTCGTGCCAAAAGCAGCAACACTAATTAATAACTCCATACTTTGAAGTTTGTACTTTCTCTAATAATAAAAATCACTCTTTGCAAAAAATATTCTTTTTACCTTATTCCTTTGAGGTATGAGTTTATGAACAATTTTAACTCGTCTTTCTGATCTCTTGAGTCAAAATTTGTAAATAATTGGTAATAGATATAAAAATAGTTACAAATAATATAAGCATTATACTTAGTAGGGAGAAAGTATGATTTCATGCCTTCACTTTATCGCTAGAATTCTTTCTTTGTGTCCCAGTCTACCAAAATAAGACAACTAATAGCAAAACACAACGCATTACTCACCGTTCATCCGGTGGCTGGGCATTAAATCATTTTCTCTACCAGCAATAAAACGGTGATTAGAGCTCAAAGTGTTATGAAAAGAGGTGTAATGAGAAATGACTTTTGTTTTCAGCATTCATATGCTTCTCAGGATCTGTCGTCCACCATAGCGCATTAACAAAAATGCAGTCATATCTGGCTCTCAACAATCATAAAATGCATCGAGAACTGCATACTGCTTATCACTCTCGATTTGAGGTTAAAATTAATAAAAGTAATTGATTTAACAAGGTTTCCCAAAAGTTTTACACGCCAGTGTATACTATTTGACTTCTAACTTCTTGGTAGTGACCGAAAACCACTAAAATATCTATTGTCATAAACTTGCAACAATTATCTCCTTTTATCGAGATAGTATCATTAATTTTAATGGAAAATATAAGACATTGTTCACCAATCAGCGCCCTGTTTTCTAAAACGCGTTGGTTATATATTTCAATGACCCTTATCTCGAAGTCGTCAATCAGTTTCATTAAATGTAGCTCGATTATCATCAGTAAAAATTTACTTATGTGATTGTTTCGTTGCTTTCTTATCTTTATACAGTTTACATAACATTCTGCACCTTTTTTATCTATCTGCATTTACAGCGCCAGTATCTATTCTAGTTAATCAATCTGTTTTAGAAATTATTTCATTTTAATTTTTCTCAATTCTCTTATGCGACATTCATTTTTTCTTAGAACAAGTTTTGATTTTTCAATTTGTTCTATGTTCATGTTTATGGCAATTTCCAATCCTGTTCAATAACCTTATATTTTGCTTTTTTTTTGCCGTTATATTTTTTTTTATCAATAATTATCATTAACTATTTACAGCGCGGCTAAAAAAATCTCGAGATGCAAAACAAATTCACCACAAGAAAACACATTCAGTATCTGTCTATATTTCTGAAATGAGGTATTATGTACACAATTTACATTATTCGAACTATTGTCCTCATCTTTGTCGCTATAGGGAAATACGTGAGACATCCAAAAGAGGCATGGCTCATGAAATAAGAATAATCTACCCCGATGGACGAAAGAAAAATTTAGGTTCCAAATTCCAATCACCTGAAGAAGGCCGGAGCTTTGACTTTATAACATCTCGATTTTACTTTTAGTTAACATGAAACCACATTTTAGAGTCCACTTGACTACGTGGGTGCCCAAATCAATTGGGCAGGGACTCACTGTGTCATGTATATATGTTAGCGTTTGCGTGTATGTGATTGTTTATTTCGTGCCATCATCATGACGACGTGAACTCAAGATTAAATCTTTTGTCCGTGTAAAAGTAATCAAATCTATAAAGCTTTTGTTCTTGGAACCACCTCCTTGCAAGATATTTATATATCGATATATTACACGTGTTCCTAGAAATTGTACGTGTTTCTTGAAGACACCTCTAGTTGATTAAAGCCTTTCTAAAATGCCACACTTTCTCATTTCAGTGAGAAAAGAGCCACGAATTCAGCCCCTATCTTCAGTGAATCCTATAAATTTTCAGTTGACTGATTGCACAAGTGATCAATTTTTACATCTATATTAGCTCACGAGACGCGCTACGAAATATGTAAAGTTATAAAATACTGGTCAGCGAGAATTAAAATCCTTGAAGGACTTTATATTCCTGAATGACGAATGAAAATAAAATATGTTTTTATTATATTGGTTGAATTTTTATTCTTCATGAATACAAATAAGTTATTGCGTTGAGGGATCGTACGGTAATTCATGTAAATATCATGCACGGAAAACATTTACAGGTAATATGCAAAATGTTACTGAAGAAATTTATATGTAAACAAGAGTTTAAATTTAGTTATTCAATGATCTGACACATTCTGGCCCTCTAACAAAAGCCATCAGAATACAGGGATGGTCTGTGATAGTGTTATGCTAGAAGCTTTGCATTATTTGAATATTGATCTAACCAATACATGAGATCGGGTAGCTCCTTTGTTGGAATAAAATATCGAAGTTATATATCACGTTAGAGGTTTATAGGGCAGAGGTAATAGAATATTCTTTTATTTTCATATATTTCATTTCATTTCATATATTTAATAGCATTCCTCCTGTATGATAGTGAATTCTGGTGAATTTCCTCGCAGATGAAGAAAAGACATGAGGCAAAAGATATGTGGTACTCCAAGAAATGAGCATGTAATCAAATGACATTTTAAAGAAAATGGAAACAGAAGGAAAGATTATATATAAAATCAGAAAGAGACAGCTGGAATTTCTGGGACACACATTGAGAGAAAAAAAAAGACCTGGAGTATTTGACACCCACAGGGCAGTAAATTCTAGCATGACTAACTCGTATGCATAAAGTGATGATGAAACAAGGAGTATGAGAGAGAGAAAATTCTGAAGAGTTGTGGTCGTTCACATCCTGAAGCGACAAGACACATAGAAGAAATAGGAATGTGGGTTAAGACAAGTAGGGGGTGGGGAGTCATAACACGGGGAAACAAACACGGTCCTTTTGCAGTTAGTGGTTTCAAAAGGGGTCGCATTGTGGACTTATTCGGAAAATAACCATGTATATTGTGCCCGATGCATCTGGGGTGTTCGATGTTAGCAATAGTGATCAATGAACGCATCTGCATCAAGATTGGGTGCCAGTGGAAAAATCAGTTTGCGACTTCAGCGTAGATCAGAGCAAACGTGACCCCAAAAGTCTCAACACGGAATCTTGCAAGTTGGTTATTGGTAAAAGGACTTCAGTTATGTGTACTTTATACCAAACTTTCAATATGCTATCGTGCAAATTTACAATGGTTTTACGTTCGAGTCTAACTGATTGGTTTGTTTTACGGTATATCAAGTTTATTCGGACATTTAATGCCGACAACATTTTTTTTTCTGGTAATATTTTTTCTTTTGTCAAAAGTCTATTTCTGTTAATATATTTTGCTCAAATATGTATAGCTGGTAATATTTTTTCGAAAACGTATGGCTGGTCATATTTTTTTTCAAAAACGTATGGCTGGTACTATTATTTTTTTTCAAAAACGTATAGTTGGTAATATGTTTTTTTCCTTTTCAAAAACGTATAGCTGGCAACATTCTTTCAAAAACGTATCATCAGAGGCCCTGCTGTTGGAAGTGGTTTATCGCCATACCCAGGACGCGGATGTGGTTTATCGCCATACCCAGGACGCGGATGTGGTCTGAGTGTTAAATATTTGCCCATAGCTTGGACCCTAACAGGTGCTACCACCCCGGGTCAGGGTAGTACTGGGAACAGCAGCAATTAAGACGTAGTTCCACGCTCCTCAAAACCTCCTGATTAGAGGCCTTGCTGTTAGACGTAGATTATCGTCTTACACAGGACGGAGTCTACCTGAGGTTGGAATAACGTTCTGTAGTATTCAGAGACGAGGGGAGGTTCCGATTCCATGGAACGGATAGTTATTAGCGTAAGCGAAGCTGATCTAGAGAACAATGACTTGTAAAGTGTATTCGCCTAAGACTACACAGCCACTACTTGTATCATAATATTGGATGATGGCGTTAACTTTTTCGCGCGGCTAAAAATTTTTTCCCTTTAATTTAATTTAAATTTTAACAAGGGAATGACTCCTCTCTTAAATGTAGGAGAAAGCCGGGAAATGGAGATCAGAACGGCAAGATCAGAATGAAGCAATATGGACGTCGCGCTGAGCAAGATATCTCCAATCAGAGCGCAGTGACTTACAGCTGATACTGTTTTTGCACAAAGACCTCACTGATTTTTTTTCTCGTGCGCCTTTGGTGTTTCTGTGTAGAACAGTTCTGTTAAATCTTTTTCTGCTGCTATTAATGAAACCAGAAATCAATCTGTTGTCCCACAAGGAGAATACATATCTTATGATCAAAGTGCTAGTCGATATGTTCTGCTTGATGCTGGGAAAATTTTATTTCCATCTTGCCATGACTTTTCTCCATCGAAGTAAGTGATGAGACACGCCCTCAGTCGTTCAATTATTCTATCAACAAGCTCTTCTGCATTTTGTTGACATATAAAAAGGCGTAAACTATTATATCACGGGATTGTCTTCACTTGATGAGGCACGGAAGATTTCAGGTCTGTGGTAAAATCAAATGCAGATATACAATGTGTTATTAATATAAAGTTTTAAAGACAAAATAGGGTATTTTAAATCTTCATTGCCACGAAGAGCTTTTCAGGAATACAAGAGAAAAAAACAAACAGTTCCTTTCTCAAATTCTCATTCATATTGGAAATATCTGTAACAAATGTTAGTGCTTCGTTTCGAATGAAAAAGACGTTTTTTTTACTCGCATAGTCAAGAACATGTCACCTAATCATATTCTTAACCGAAAAAATATTTTGGGTCACACATAGGAGTGTACAATCAATATCGTTTGAAATAAATATTTTATATGATGCTGTTATGAATGCGTTTCTTTCGATATTGTTGAAATATACGAACTTATATAAAAAATCACTGTGTTTTTGTCGATTATATATATATATATATATATATATATATATATATAATGGGGGTCAGAAACGTGGACGCCATAGAGGATACACATCAATCAAGTTGCTTTTCATAGACGCTGTCTTAGTTCAATATGTGGTTATCCATGGCAGGACAATATCTCTAATCCTAAACTTTTTATCAAATATGGTGTCGATGGTATCCAATCCTTTCTGTTGCAATCACATTTCAGATGGTCTGGTTATGTCATCAGAATGAGTGATGATCGAATGCCGAAAATCCTCATGTATAGCCGAGCTTTCTTCATATTAAGCGTAATGTAGGCCGCCCTGCAAACATCCCTATAGAGGAGTTCGAACTTGCTGTTGAAAACCTGGAGAAACACCTGACACCAAGGTATAACTTTGAAATTGATCGTCTTAACCATCAAACTAAATCTCGTGCTAATACATCAGCCCATGTGACGGTCAACTCTTCAGAATGTCCTTCGTGTTGGACTTGTTTACAAATCCCTTGCAGGAATGATGTCTCATACAAAACATGTACATAAACACTAAACTGAAAGACACTCATACGTCGAAAACGACGGAGAGTCCAGAATCATATATATATATATATATATATATATCTGTGTAAATATAGAGAAAAATAGGATAAAACAGGGTAGGTTAATAATCCTATATATATATATATATATATATATATATATATATATATATATATATATGAACAAGTTGTAGCCTTTGTCTGTCTTTTTTTTTATCGAACTTGTGGGGTTTTCTTTTGGAGATAGACCCTAATAACCATATATATTCTGAAAGTAACTTAGCCGGGGTACTAAATTAAGTATATTTAAATCTGATCAAAGCAAAGAGAGTATAGGCAGAGTACTCTGGACGCCGCTACTGAAAATATTTCCCTTTGATTTAAATTAAATTTGAACATGAGAATAAATTCTATCTAAATATAGGAGGAGAAAGCTGAAAGACGAGGGTTACATTGGCAAGATCAAAATAAGACAATATGGACATCAAGTTCATCAAGAAATCACCAATCAGTGGATAGTGCCTTACAATACTTTGATTTAAATTAATTTGCATTGGAACAAGAGAATGATTCCTATCCAAAGAGAAGAAAGTCAGAAGATGGAGATCAAATCAGCAAGATCATTGATTAATATTGAAATGCATCATTTTTCTCCACAAATTATAAAAATGATTTAAAATCAATCATTATTTTCTTACAAAAACAAATGTGTGACATGCAGCAAGGAGCGGGTAATTCGGCTAATATATATATATATATATATATGTGTGTGTGTGTTTGTGTGAGAGAGAGAAAGAAGTCGTGCCAAGGTCTTCAGATTAGTTTCCGTTGACTGAAATGGCAAGTAAATGTCATGTATATTTGGAAAAAATTACGCTAAACACTCCGATTTAATGAAGTTGCAGATTTTACATTTGCATTTATCATGTATGTCATACAATTTGTTGTTTCTATTCATTTTCAATTAATTATACACGTTTTCAATCTTTGGGTTGAAAACAACTTTAAAGTGATTAGCTAGAGTTTCATTACAAGTGCAAAATATTTCCTTAGTGCAAAAATCAATTCTATTTTCTCTTTCTCCATCACACACACATTTAATATTATATTCATACTTACTTGTAAAAGCTCATTAAGATATTTAAATAGATGGTAGAAATAAATGAATTGGTTTGAGTTAACAAAACTCTGCCATTTCACTCTTTTAAACGAATTAGTTATAATGAAAATGTGCCTCACTTTCAATAAACGAAAATGATAAAAAAATCACAAATTACCAATGAATAGAAATTATCGCAATGCAAACTTTATTATTCGTTGTCGTGCATTAAAGACTTTGAAATGAGAATAACTAAACAGAACTGACATTAATTGATTTTACTTTTTCTTTAAACAAACTAAAGAATACTTTATGATTCGCTTTTAACTCAGCCTAAAAATAAATTAAAAAATAGCAAAATATTTCTTTTTATGGGAATAATAATAATAATCTATATTATGTACCTCCAAACAAAAGCAATACCTACAGTTTAAAATGCATTTTTAAAATGAAAAGTAATTTTTGAAGCTTTTATTTTAGTTTTAATTTCACGCTAACAGATGAAATGTAATACTTCCAATAAGCAAACTACTTTGCTGCATTCGAAAACGAATTTTAATTGATTAAAATATGTTTTTGAAATCGCTAAAAAATGGTTAAAATCGTTCATATTTACAAATCTGCCAACACAATTTAATTTACTTTATTAAAAAATATTTCCACAATAAAATATTTTTGTGAAAATTTATTTGAGGAAGATTTCACTGATTTAAAGTTAAACTGACATGATTCGAAACAAATATAAACTGATATGATTCGAAACAAATATAAACTGATATGATTCGAAACAAATATAAACTGATATGATTCGAAAACAAATATAAACTGATATGATTCGAAACAAATATAAACTGATATGATTCGAAACAAATATAAACTGATATGATTCGAAACAAATATAAACTGATATGATTCGAAACAAATATAAACTATGATTCGAAACAAATATAAACTGATATGATTCGAAACAAATATAAACTGATGATTCGAAACAAATATAAACTGATATGATTCGAAACAAATATAAACTGATATGATTCGAAACAAATATAAACTGATATGATTCGAAACAAATATAAACTGATATGATTCGAAACAAATATAAACTGATATGATTCGAAACAAATATAAACTGATATGATTCGAAACAAATATAAACTGATATGATTCGAAACAAATATAAACTGATATGATTCGAAACAAATATAAACTGATATGATTCGAAACAAATATAAACTGATATGATTCGAAACAAATATAAACTGATATGATTCGAAACAAATATGACTGATTTTAAAATATCACAGAAAAAAAACATTTTTTAACACGAAGAGGGGTGTTTTTATGCGATGTTTACAACTTTCTCGATAGACGCATTTTGAGGAATGATTAGAAAATTATCAATAAATTTTAAATTTATTATAATTAACACGCCTGTATTCTGACAACATCGTGAATGGTGAACCGTATTTACAATGATTGGCAGGTTTATACACACGCACACACAAATTCAAAAATTCATTTTAGATTACTAAGCTTTATTGAATCTCAGTAAGCTTATGATTAGTACATATAGTTTTTACTCAATAGCAATATCACTTAACCGCTGCAATTGAATACAGCATTTTAAAAAAATTAAAACTACAAATTACTATAATTAATTTTTAAAAAAATGAAAACAATACATATAAAAATTCATTATTCAGTGAATTTTTTTTTTCCTTTAGACAATAATGTCCACAATATATATTATTCACAAATTCAATCAAAATCTTTTCTATTTAAATAATATCTTAGTCTTATATTATTATTTTTTATGATTCTCCAAAGACTTGCGCTAATAATGAATGTAACCATTAAGATCTGCAAAAATTAATTTCTCGATATTACATAAAATTAAATAAATGTGGATAACATGTAAAAAAAGAAAAAAAAAATTACGACGATTTTCTAAAAATGAAAGAAACTTAAGATAATTTCATTCATTTGTAAATAAGTCCTGAAGGTTTCATTAAAATCCAACAATTACCTGACTTTTGCAAGATTTCACAAATCAATGTGTTTTCCACTTCAAAAAAAAAAAACGCTAAAATTTCCCATGCTAATGTATGGTTACACGTTTGCGCGAGAAAAACAAGGTTTTTTACCAAAATTATGAAGCTTCTAAATAGCAATAAAATATAATTTAATAATAAAAAAAAATCCTTTAGTTTTTCCTCTTAATATTAACAAATATATTGGTGATAAAAGTTTTTTCATCATAGATGCTTTCAAGGGGTACCTAATCTATATTATAAAGAGAATAGCTTGTTCTCTGTCTACATGTTACTTTGGCCTATGTAAAATATTATGTATATGTTCTTGTCTGGTACGCGACTCATTAACTTGTACCATGTAATGTACACGCAATCACAAGCCGAATATAAATAGGTGCATCTCCAATGATTCGCTAATGTGTCTACCTAATTATTTTCATTTTATATAATGTTTGCTAGCATTATATTTGTTTTAAACCTTAAACCAGTAAGGGAAATTAAAGCGAGTGCATTGAAGTCGTTGCATTATATCAAGTTTCTACTTTCTCGATTTCTTGCTCGTATATTTGGAATCGAAATTAAAATGTGTTTTGAAATATGAGAAAAGACTAAATTTACTAACGATGAAGTTGTAATATGAGGAAAATGAATATAATGTTTTCAATAAGAAATTAATTTTAATCTGTGATTTCAACGAAAAGTGACATAAGCGTTTAATGAGCATTTTAATGAAAATTATACTTAAAAGAAAGCAAACTTACCGTTTGGTTGTTGCAAAAGAACTTGCAAAAAATGACCAGCGTTTTCTGCGCCATATGGAATGAGGTCATTAAGCTACCGTCATGTGACCCACGTGATTTATTTCCAGCAAATGAAGATAAGCGCCTTCTGTCTGCTTACAGAAGAAATTTGCGTGAACATAAAAGCAGTATTACAATTGAATACTATAATAGGATAGACACACACATGTTGATTATATATATATATATATATATATATATATATATATATATATATATCTCACGTGATAATTACTAGGAATAATTCCAATCAGAACACTAATTGAAAGATATCTCAATGTAAGTATCAGAGCAATATAATAATGAGTACAGACGATCCTTAAAAATCCATTTGGTTACAATTTATTTCATGAAATAAATCTTATATTGATTTTTTTTCTTCCTTTTTTAATATTAAAACTTTTTTTCCTTTTCCTTTTTCCCCCTCCCTTTTCCTTTTGTCTGGATAAATTGATCCCATTTATTAAAAAAATAAAATAAAAAAAACTTCGGCCTGAAAAAATGAATATTTGTAAAGGGTGTTCCAATAATTTGGACCGATTTTAAATATGAATTAAGTTTAAGCGTCTAATGAATTTTTCCTTTTACTTTCAGATTTGGGCGACATTATTTTCCACACATAATTGCCATGACTTAAATAACATGATCCAATAGAGAAATAAATAAATTTTCATAAATAACACTGATTTATTTCTGCTGATTTGATTCGTCTTAATAAAACACCCTTTATATTCATGAAACAACTTATAACATACTGTTTTTTTAGGACCGCCTGTAACCTATATATATATATATATATATATATATATATATATATATATATATATATATATATATATATATATTATATATACCCACACACAAGTGAACATTGAAGTCAACACGCAGAGGAGATATAAGTATAAAAGTAAACACTGAAGTCAGCACTCAGACGCGACAGGCTGTTTCATACTAAACGCAATCGTCAGGTCTGATGATTGCGTCCAGCATGAAACAGCCTGTCACCTCTGAGTGTTGACTTCAATGTTCACTTTTAAATTTATATTTTCGTACGCTCTATCTCTGATATTGAGCACTTTAAACCATAAATATATCACACCTTAAAATATATATTTTTTGAAATTGTAGGTCGTATGAATTGGATCGTATTTACGATTTCAATGCAATAAATTATGACCATGGAATATTAGTGTTTAAGTAGGTACCTCCACGAGATCGCTAAAAAAGAGCATAGCATGAGGAAAAAGACGCCAAACTTAACGTAAACAAAATTTTATCGTCTGTGACGTCGTTCCCCGGTCGCAGCGTCGACTGTGTCGTTCGATCCCGTTCGCGGCGCCAATTGTGACGTCACGTGCTCCCCAGGCTCTGATATCCTGGTCACGGACAGCACCAGCTGTTCGCTCCTCGCTGCTCCAAACGTGACGTTCTAACCCTTTAGTTAGATTGATACCAGCCTCGTCGTTCCCAACCTGCTTCCAACGCCTGGTTACCAGGGTAACTGCACTAATCTCCGGTCTGCCTACCCACGTTGTGACGATCTTAGACAGACAAGATCAAACAGGGCTTGGGGCCGTAATGCAAGTTGAGTCTAACGGGGGTGATAACACACAATTATGTACAATAAAAAAAGAAATAAAATAAAAACTCACAAGGTCCAACGTATCAAGAAAAAGGTAACAAACTTTTATGTCTAATTGCTCGGTACATAGGACTATGTCTACTTCCCGACCTGTTCTGTGGATTGTGGAACGACGCTTTTACTAGGCAACTTTAAGGCTTCCAGTTGTCTGCTCTCTAAGAAATTTGTGTTTCGGCGTGTCCTTGGACGAAAGTCGAAAAAAAAACTTATTTCTGTGGTCTGATTTTAAGTCGCTCTTCAAACTACTTGTTCTTGGTTGAAGAAGAGTCCAGAAGTGTGCGTGAATCTTGGTGAGCCATCCCGACGCGGCCTCAACACTGGGCGCTGATCTCTCTCGCCGTCCGCGGCGCAAAACTGATTTCTGTCGGTTGGGGTCCCGCTTTTATTGACGCAGTCAAAACTGGGGGTGGGTCTGTCGGCGCCAGGGTTTTCTTGATAATTCTAAATACGTATCCACCCTTATTTCTGGTTAGGGATTTTCCATTTTCGGTAATTCACTTTCACTCCTACTTCCTTATTGTGTCTCTGAGGGCGTATACCAGCTTCCCCGCTTCCTCGTATCGGTCCCTCACACTTACACCTCTGACAAGGGCGTCGACCGATTCTCCTCGTGCGTCACGTGACTGCTCTCGGCCAATGAGGTCCTGGTCGGGTATCTTTCTCCTCCTTTGTGTGTCAGGTGACCGCTTTGGGCCAATGAGGTCCTGGTCGGGTATTTTTCCTCCTCCTTCGTGCGCCACGTGATCCCATCTAGCCAATGACGTCTTTAGTCGGGCGTGGACAATCCGTGGCTTTGTTCTGGGGGAAGAAACACCTTGCTTAAAAAAAATAAAAATTTAAATTGCCTTTGTCATGAGCGACTGCGATGACACCTTCGGTTTTGTTTAACACGTGGTATTTGTCAAGCAGTTTATCGCTAATTGGACACGACCTAAGAAAAGGGATTTCTCAGATTGGGTGGCGTTTTTGTGAACGAATAAAAATATTTCCCTTTTTCTTTCCCTCGAAGCTTGATAACAAAAATTTTCATTACCTCAAAAAAACTTTTCAGCCAACATCATCTTGTGTGGCTCTTTTTTCAATTCTGGAATTGCCTGTGTTTTCGTATTAATGGTTTCATATCCTTAGATACACTTCCCACCTGTTACCTATCATATTTTTTTCCATTGTCCCTAAACTTTGTTTCTTCAACCATTTGATAACAAACTTTTATTTTTCGTGGACACGGAAGTAGGTCAGGTGCTTGACCTGATATTTTTGACATCTGTTATATGCCAGTCGAGCGTGTGTGTGCTCGCTTACGACCTGGTTTCGTATTATTTATTTTTCTCCTTTTTTTTCTGTCTTCTCTCTCTTTCTTCTAGATCGCTTGAACGTAAAGAAAGAATTATTCTCAAAACCCAAATATTTTTCAGCTCTAAATAATTATCAAATGGTTGACAAACCGTAAAAAAACAAATCATATATTTATGAATATTTCTTTTCAGCTTGCTAGGTATGCATGGTGCCACAGTCTACATGTTTGTTATTATTAAGAGGAAAGGTCAAATTATTTTTGGGGTATTTTTTTCCATTTTTTAATCGTTCCTAGCAGGTCCGAAATTTTCGTTAAAAATCTAGTTTTTTTTTTGAGTCAGCAAAATTGACCATTTTTTTTCCATTTAAAAAAAAAAACTGGAAATCTGACTTTGAATTTTTTTAAAATATCAATTATCATTTTTTCAAAACTTATTTTAAGAAAATCAGAAATTATAATGTTTATTTAAAATATTTTGAACCAAACTTAACTTAGCTTAGCTTTTGTGCCAAAAGATGTAATTTGAAAATAAAACAAAGCAGGTCATAAACTTTCGCGTCTCTTGACATGTGATGGATGATATATTTACAAATTCCATGAGTCTAATTTGTTCTACGGAAGGAGAAAAGTGAAATAATTTACATTTACGTGAACAAATTATTTACCCCGTTATTTTTAACGAAAACTTTCAGCGGTCTAATTTTTTTTTTTTTTTTTTTTACTTAGCTTTCACCTTTACGTTTATGATGCTTTATGGGAAATATATTGTAAAGAAATTAAAATAAAACTGTTAAGAGTGACATTAAATTTCATATTTCTTAAGAAAGGTATCTAATTAATTTATAGGTACCTTTCTTATGAAATGTTATCAGAATTGTACATAAAATACTATAATTTTAGGTACATTTATTACATTCTACTGTTATTTGTATTTGCATTCATTTTATTATTAATTTTGATATTTCATTTATGGAAAATGTCCTAACTGAGAGTTAATATAAAAAATAAGATCATATAAATTTCATAAGATGATACTGATACTTGTAGGTACCCTTCTCAGTTGAAATTGAAAAATCAAATTAACTTCTCCACACGTGTTTCGCAAAAGTAAAGGCCTTAACAGCGGAGAACAATGCTTAACTCAAATAACGCAACTTAATTATATTCTGGTTGGTCTTCCGTATTTTATAATTACAGCTCGATTATAAGCACAAAATTACATTTCTTAATTACTGGGTATCTTCTGATTAGTCAAAATGATACAATTTACAACGCGCTAAAAAGATCTATCTCATAAGGACACTTATGAAAGCAGATGCGGATTTTAACTAATTTTATAATATTTTAACAACTTAAATGTAAAATCTATTATAATTAATGAAATAACAAATAATAGTATTAAAAATTCATTTTTCATCGAAAAATTTTTTTTTGCTTTCAGAAAATATTGTCCATATTCATAAAAACAACTAAAAGCAAATAAAAGCATTTGAAATTAAATAATTTCTTTTGTTTATTGAGTTTTGTATGTTACAATTCAGAGCTGATTTTCAGGTACTGCGTATCCAATTAAAAACAAAAAAAAACATGATTTGCATTCCTCAAAGCCCTGTGCTTTTAATTATTGTAACACTAAAACCGATGCGATCGAATTTCTAGCGTTTTCATAAAATTAGTTATGGGGGGGGGTAACCATGACTTTCATAAAAAAAACATACTTATAATAATTTCGATTATCTGTGAATAGTTCCTGAAAGTTTCATTAACATCCGATAATTATTTCTATTTTTGCACTATTTTTCAAATTAATATGTGTCATACCAAAAAACGTGCTAAAAATTGTCTATGTTATTTACTAGTTCCGCTGATACAAATAGAAAAAAGGTTTTTTTTAATCAAAATTTAGAATGTTCTAAAAAGGAAAATTTTTTAAAAATAATTAAAAAAAAACTTTGGTTTTTCCTCTTAATAATAACATAAGCATTTAGACAATAAAATTTAGTTTTCGGCAAGGTTGGCGTCTTTTTCATCAAGCTATGCTCTTTTTTAGCGATTTCGTGGAGGTACCTATGTTTAAGCCTTTTTATTATATATATATATATATATATATGTGTGTGTGTGTGTGTGTTTCTTCTCAAAAATTGTAAGCGTTAAATCCTCCAAACCATATATAACCGGAATCCTCCTCATCACTATGGGATCGTTTTTTGTACCTAACACTATGCAAAATATATGAGTCTTGGAAAGAGTTTAAAAATTTAAATTAAATCAGAACTTGAAGTTGAAATGTTTTTCATGGCTTAAAATTGGGTAAATAATTAAATTCCTTCGTGTGATCAGCATAATGTAAAATTGGGAAGGAAATCGCGATTCTTTGGGGTAAGCGATCAGTAGAGAACATCATTGAACCATGAATCGATATCAACATACTTCGAATGTTTAATAGAGGCAAATAAAAATTTAAACGTTTCAGCTAGTGTCGACTGTCATCTAACGAGAACAAATTAAATTAAAATACTTAACATCGACCGTAAATTGATAATCAATATAGATTAAACGCAAACAAGTCTAGGAAACGGTTTGATGATATTTAATCAAATGCGAACACAAAGTCAAAAATTATTTCAAAATTTATTTCAGATAAAAATATGGGTCACAGTTCTTTTACTTTCAATATAAATAAACATAAAAAAAATCAATGAATATTGATAAAATCGAAAACCAATTGAACTCTAATTTATATGCAAATTAAATGCTATTCTAATAATCTTGAAATATTTATACAAAAAATCAAATTTGAACGTCAATCATTTTTTCGAGGAATTATTCTTTAACATTAGATCAAATATATCAGCCACATCCAGCGGGAGTATTGATAACAATTTTTTAGGTTCCCTTACAGACTGGATTTAATCGACTTCTTGAAATCCTGATCATAGATGCAGTTTTCCACTGAGTTCTAACAGTACATTTAAAAATACAAAACAAATAAAACAAACGGACTTTTAATATCTCAAAAAAGCTAGCTAGCATCGTTCTTGTCATCATCTCGAATCACGATACGCGGTTGCACGCTGGATGAGGGTCCATGCATCATAATGTCTCTTGAGTCAAATCTACTCCAGACATCGTGAAATTTGTATACACAATCCATTGATAAAGATTATGGAAAAAAGCGTTGACTTATTTTATTGCCCAAGATCTTCTTGACTGCTGTTTTGCATTAGTTTCACAAGAGGCAGATTATACCAAAAATGGAGCTTCTTAATCCATAGTCTTGATATGAATTTATTCGATTATGTGGAGGAAGGCCTAATCTCGATTCTGTAGACTCTTTCCTAGAGACGAAAGTTTGCAAACCTAATGTTACTGCTCCCCTATTTACATGTTAAATGCTCAGATTAGGTTAAGCAGTTCAAACATTACAACTGGGACGCACCATGCTACATTCACAGATGGGATTCATCACAATTTTCTGCGGATGAAAGAAACATTCTAGTCAAAAAGATTCCATTACTAGTTTGTGAAAAAAGATCCCACGTGAACGCTATCATGAACACCAAAATCTTAACCTCTTTAAGTAAAATATCAATCTTTATCTGTCATCCTTGTCCTCATAATTGTCACTTCATAACAGATCCCATTCATCGTAACCATTATCACAGTAACACTCTCTTGAGGACCTGTCGAGGCTTGTATGAGGTAAAATTGATTATCATATATATATATATATATATATATATATATATATATATATATATATATTATTATTTATATGTATATATCCCTGTTTTAGTATTATATATATGCATATACATATTTGTATCGTTATCTGAATATATCTGTATATTATTATCTGCATAAATCTATTTTTTTTTATTATTACCTATATATATATATATATATATATGTTACTACTATCATCTATATATCACTATTTTTATTATTATTACTATTATCACCTGCATATATCTAATTTTATCATCATCTGTACATATATTTTTATTATTATCATCTGGGCATACCTCTGTATTATTATTTTACATATTTCTATATTATTATCTGTATATATCCATCTATATTATTATTATGTATATATATATATATATATATATATATATATATATAATCATCCATTTATATATTATTGTTAGTAATAGTAGTGTGTGTATATATATATATATATATATTATCATCCATTTATATATTATTGTTAGTAATAGTAGTGTATATATATATATATATAAGTTATTATCCCCCTTTCTATTGAATTTTTGTTCAGTAACATTTCGCGGTTAATTGAATTTTGATATTCAATGAAAGTTACTCGTGTAAATATTAGATAAAACCAAGAATCAGTAACAGAAAATGAAAAGAGAATACAAGAGATACGGAGACAATGTCTTCCCAGAAATCCCCCCCATGTCTACAGAAATGATCATCTCCATGTCTAATCAGTTTATGTTAACGAGATATTATCAATTATTAACAAAACAAATCAGAAGAAAATGTTGACTGTAGTAAAACCAGGGGAGAAGCTTTTGGAATTGCGAAATAATTTTATACAAATACTACCAATAATTTGTGAACAGCAGTTTTTCATTTATACCAGTTTGGTTCACACTTTGACTTGCTTGAAGTTAATAACGAAATCTGACTTCAAAATCCAATTTTATAATGGGCAACTTAAGCAATAAAAAAAATTCCTGATTTGATTTATAGCTTCAACTAAAGTTTTAACATTGTTTTCACACATGACTGCGAATAAATTCGAGATGGCACGAGATAACTCGTGATCGGCATCATAATGAAACGAACAACAAAAGTTCTTCCTTAAAGATGTTTAAAAATATTTTTCCGTATTTCACTCACTCAATCATACAATTACACACAAACTATAAAACTCGACAACAATTACGCGAAGCAATAAGCATAAAAAGAAACCAATATCAATAAAATTTAAGAGGATTGTGTCGTAATGGACGCTACCAGCCTTACTCATAATTATAATGGATAGTGAAAAAACAGGGAATTGTGGGTAGAAAAGTGGCTATACGTGTCAGTGAGAAATTAGTTCGTCCGATGTTTTATCAAGCATCAAGTCCCGTCGAACTCTCTACTTTCGGACAGAGAAGAACCCAGACAAGGCTGTGCTGAAAAGCAGTGTCTCGTCTGGGGAGGTAGACAAATCTGGCCTCGTTCATGCGGGGGCTAAGGGGAATGTTTGACAGCGTCTACGTGTTCGGTTTGCCCCCCCCCAAAAAAAAAATTCGGCTTTGTGCCACATCCTACTCCGTGAGGAGGTCAGATAAATACTGTCTTGATCAAGAATCATGACTTGTCGAGCTCTGCTTTCGGGTAGAGAGGAATCCAGACGTGGCTCTGCCACAGAGCAGTGTCTCGTCAGGCGAGGTCGACAAACCCGAAACCCGTGCACACGTAGTACAGGTTCGGATTGCTCCACATAAAAATTGGCTTTGTACCACATCCTGCGTCGTAGGAAGGTCAGGTAAATATCGGCTTAATCAAGTGTCAAGAGACTTGACGGACTGAAAGACGACCATTCGGCAGATCGACACAAAGAAACCCAGTGAAAGAGGAAACACGAAGGAAATTAAGAAGCGTGTGCCAAAGACAAGAAAACCAACCTGTTTTGTCTCCTAAAACAAAATAAAATTTTAGCTAATTTACGACCAAACATACTAAATATTTCATAAACAAAACAAAACGACACGGCAAAACACCCTATTAAGATGCAATAATTTACAAATTAACATCAGACACGAACACGTGCATAGCATCAAAATAAATAAACTTTTGACAATAGCTTAAGAAACCGAAAGTACCCAGATATTGGAAAATTTATTTTTAACTATGTACTTGGAAAACTATAGGAAATACATTGAAAAAACTATAAAAAATAACTTTCGTTGATTTTATCCAAACTTACACAGAGACATATATGCAAGTCGTGCTGCCGGCACGGAGAAAGCTGCGTTCGAATTTCGGTCGAGTTCATTAAACTCTCTTTCGCATAAATACAATTGGGACCTCTCGAAACTTGGTTGGCAGTTAATCTCAGAGGACAAGTTTAAATTTAAAAGCCGAGAAATGTGGTTTGGAAGCTCTGTGGTAGACTGTGTACCAATTTTCTGTTATCAGATCTTCTGAAAAGTTTGGCTGCTTCTGAAAAGCTCTTCACCAATCAAATCGTATTCGTGGTTAGTCGAGCGATTGTGTTCTAAAAAAATCTCATATGCTATTTGTGTGTGTTATATATATATATATATATATAACTGGTCAAGAGAAAAAAATTAATTTAAAAATATCATTTTTAGCCAATTTCAGGTCACTGAATCTGAAAATGACCTTTTTTCTTGGTTACCTACCGTTTTGGCTGTACAGAAATGCCATATTTTGGGAAAAAAATTTCCTTTGTTTTCTGTGTATATATATATATATATATATATATGTGTGTGTGTGTGTGTGTATATGATATGGTCGATGGCAATATTTCTCCAAATAATATCGTAGAAACATCTCAATTCGTATTTAAACTAACAAAATTTGGTTTGCTTATTGAGAAATACTATTTTTGCAATTACAATCACATCTTTAGTCTTTAAAAATAAAACAATTGAATATACGAAAACCAACAAATATTTTCATTAAATCATTTAATAAACTAACATCAGGAATAAAACTTTCGTGAACATAAAAAAAGTATTGATTGCCTGTCATGTTCAATGTTACTTAAGTCACTTTTGATACTCCAGCAGTAACATGTACAGTGGAATAAGGTGCATTCAATTGGGATGTCATTAGTTTAAGTTTCTTTCCAACTGTAAAAACAAAATGCTCTCAATGTGTTTGGTTTCATTCAGTAGTAATGAAATAAATTTATGAATATCAGAAGATTTTAGGGTTTTATTTTTTGATGCCACCTTAATTATCAAGTTTATTAAAATGTATTATAGATAAAGTTTATCAGTTAATTTCAATTTTGGCGATAAAATGGAAAAATTCGGTACTTCTATTTTTAATTTTTTTGACTCCAAAACTCTTTTTTCTTATAAAAATATTCTATTTCAGGTGGTTGAAATAAATTGCTCGTCCTACATGAAAATTGATGGGTTTCTACGACTTTTATTAACTAAATTGTGCTATCGTAAATTGATATTTTTTTCCAAAAAGAAGCAATATCAGTACAGCAAAAATGGTAGCTAAGCAGGAAAAACTAAAGTCATTTTCGAAATCAGCACCATCAAATTAGCTAAAAACTGTGTTTTGATACTTTGTAACAAAAATCGTGTTGACCAGTGTAATCAAATAAATATTAGATCAAATATTTTCTCGTCGATTGCTTTCAAATTACTCGTCTATGAAAATTGCTTGTAGATTCTGTGTTTTGACATGTTTAAAATTATTTGCTTTCTCAATTTGTGATGTATGTATTTTTCTTTTCCAAATGAGAATTTCGAAAGATTTTTAAGGGATTTAATAGAAATTGTGTACAAATATTATGAGATGTTTCAGAACTTTATTATGGGAAAATATATTACTGATAATGTTACCCTTAGTTTGTTTAACGGCACATCAACTCCTTGTGGGTCATTTAATGCCGTAATATATATTTTTCCAATTTTCCTTTCTATATCTCTGAGATTAGATATTATGATTACTTACATTATTCGGACTTATCCTCATCTTCATTGTCATATTCACAGCGTTTCGGCCGTTGTATGATCCTGCCTTCTTGAAGTGATTGGAATTTAAACCGAACCAATTATTTCGCCCGGGGTAGATTGTTCTAGTTCCACTGCACACAAGGACACATGGTTTGGTGAATAAAGAAGTTTTAGATCTAGTGACTAGACCCAAAGAGTATCTGTCTATATTTCTGAGATTAGGTATTATGTACACTATTTACATTATTCGGACTATTGTCCTCCATCTTTGTCGCTATGTTTATCACAACGTTTCGGCCGTTGTACGCTCGGCCTTCTTCAAGTGGTTGGAATGTCGAACTGAAACCTTTATTTCGCTCACTGGGGTAGATTGTTGTAGTTCTAGGTGCCATGTCTAATGGGTGTCAGTTAGCTTCTGTTAATTCCCTTCTGAAAGTTCTCCACTGCCTTAACCGGGTATTGAACTCACACTCTTTGGGTCCTGTCACTGGATCTAACTAACGCCTTTATCCACTGCGTCATTTGTCCTTGCCAATAGTCCGAATAATGTAAATAGTAGACCCAAAGAGTTGTGAGTTCAATACCAGGTTACAGCAGTAGTGAAACACACTTGGAGAGTTGAATTAAAGGGAAATAACTGAGACACATGAACGACACATGGCACGTGTAATTAGTCAATGTATCTCGATAGATGAAATAAAGCGTTCAGTTCGAAATTCCAATCACCTGATGAAGGCCGAAACTTTGTCTATGACTATGATAACAGTCCAAATAATGTAAGCAATCTATTGCTGGTAATTTTTATTTTTAATGTATTTTTATATTTTCAATTTTTTTATCACTGGGTGATCAGAGTTGACATTGGAACAGCAAGAAATGAGAGACGGTTAGACGCAGACGGGGGGGTATCTTCATACTGATAACGTAAGTGACAGCAATAAAGAAGATAAATGACAGTTTTAACAGTTTTCACTAAGATATCACGGGAAAATGACAAATATTATTTTTAATAATCATTATGATGTTGCAGCTAATGATGATCGTTTTAAATAAAAAAAAAGAAGATTAACGTGGGGAGGGGAGAAATACATGCGAACCCTGACGAAAGTTTCAAAGAAAATATATTTTTAAAATAGTATCCAACAACCGAAAATAAATCAGAAATAGCTGCTTTGAAATCTATAATTTGAAGTACCACAAAAGGACTCACTTTCTGTCTCTCTCATATATATATATATATATATATATATATATATATATATATATATATATATATATATATGTGTGTGTGTGTGTGTGTTACAGAGAGAGAGAGACATAGACAGTTTTGATAATTCTTTTAGCTTTGCAAATATTGAAGATAATTGAAGGAAACTGTAAATGTCCAAAATTGATTGAAGTATGCTGGTGTCTGCAGGGAAAATGAAAGCGACTAGACTTTTCTTTTTTTTTTAAAATAAGCTGTATGGCAATATATGAGGACAGAAATATGACCGACAAAGGTTTGCTGAACTCGACGCGGTCAATACCTTCAACAAACATTCAAATTTTATTTTAAAAAATATTGTCGCATGGAAAACGGAAATAAAATATAATCATGGAACAATTTCTAAGTTCACACCGTGTATAATTACAAACTATCTCTAATGATGAGCATACATCCCTCATAAATAGAGCGAGTTTCAAACCGCGCCTGTATAAGTAAAGAATTAATGGATTTTTTTTATTCCGGCATTTTTCTTTCCTCAAAAGTTATAATGAATATATCGTATTTGAAAGATTTTTTTGTAAAGATTATGTTTATTTATCGAAGAGTTTGTGCCTCTGCTGGCCTGCGCATTCGAGAAATTCCAGGGATCGAACCTACGTCAACCTTTATAAGGGAAACCACCGTTTGATCCAGAGTGCTTTACCGCTCAGCCACAAAGTATGTCTCAGTAAAACAGTATAGGATATGTATTTTAAATACGAAATATTCACTTTAATAATATTTGATACACACACACACATTATATATATAAAATGTCATCCACAGTCAGACTGTTTCGCTGTATCACAGCTCATGTGTGGCTAGACATCCGTTTACTTCAAACGGGTATCGAAACACGACCGATTTGGCATCAGCCAGAGATTCTACGCACCAAGATATAGTGTGTGTCTCTCTTTCTCTCTCTCTCTCTCTCTATATATATATATATATACTATGTTTTTTTTGACATTTTAGATGTGCTTAGTAGTTTCGTAAAACCGGAAGTATAGGGATGACGGACTCATCCTTATTCCTAATAGTAATGGTCCAATTACAGCGATATTAAAAAAGAAAATTATCAGGGCCTTCAATTCCTACGGTTTAAGATAGAGATGCCCTCTAACCTTAAAATAGTTGACTACCTAGATATCGCCCTTAAACTTAATGATAAACTCTTTAAACCTTACCATAAAGAGAACGAAATCTTACGCAACCACTATTACTAATGCCGACACAAGAAAAGTGGACTGTAGGTGCAAAAATAGCAAAAAAAACAAAAACATTTGGTTCTAATCCACCCACTTCTGCAAACTGTCAAGTATCAATATCGGACAGCACTTCCGAAATTTTATTAATAAACACTTTAACAAAAAATCCCTCTAAATAAGATATTCAACAGGAAATCAGTCAAAATTAGCTACTCCTGCACAAATAACATGTGCCAAATTATTAAGTCCCATAACGATTAGATTTTAAGTAAATTCCACGTGAAAAAACTAAATCTAAGATGGAAACCCCCTGTAATTGTAGAATTAAGGAAAACTGCCCAGTAGAGGGCAAGTGCACATCCACTATGTTTGTATACGATGCAACCATTACCCCTAAAGAAATGCGAGAAACCATAATATGAAGATCGGCATTTGTGCAGGAGAATTTAAAAAGGGAAGTAATACACAGACATTCATTCACCAATCAAAAATTAAAACACCAAACATCCATTTTGAAAGATTTTGGGAATTGAAGGAAAAGTGTCTGAATACTCAAATAAATAGAAACATTGTAGGTTTCGCGAACACTCCCAATAGTTTTATGGATAAGTGCAAGCTATGTTTAAAAGAAAAAAAAAAACAAGATAATAAAATATAAAAATCAATGCAAACTATTAAATCAACGGAAAAAACTAATCACGAAATGTACACATAAGAATACATGTGCATATATGTGGGGCTGTATAGTGGCATATATGTATGGACATGTAAATGTACATATATATACGTATGAAGATATGTACGCATATATGTGTGTTGGACAGCATGATTTATTCCACTGGGGGCTCCGGTATTATCCACAATGTATAAATCTATAACTCAACTAATTTACACTAATCTTAAAGGGTTTAAGTTTAAATCCGCCATCACTTAGCAATATTGGACACCCATAGTACAAAAACTATTTATTGTGAATCCCAGAAAAACACATTCGGGGCCTGTATTAGAAACGCTCTGCAGTAGTAACAGATATTAAACTACAAACAATAAAGGTTCTGTCCACAGATAAAACTTCAACTGGGATAAGATATCTTACGCCCTCATCAATCGCTAACACAAACCCATTCTCATTAACAAGGCGTCTAACGGAGAATAACGGAGAATGCTCCAAGACAGACACTTAGAGGCTGATGATAGCCACATACAGAACGGCTTAAAATAGACTCTAATGAGGTAATTTTCGTTTTTTGCTGTAAAAAAGGTGTGTATATTTTATATCTTTAAACCTTCAATAAATATCTAGGCATGGTATTGATTAAATCAATATCTTAACTGATTACCTTTTATTAATAATCTCTTATTTAACATCTTGAGGTGATACAAAAAACGTATTCTTCCCTAACGTATGTCTTCGGATGTATTTTAAATGATTTCCATTACTCCTTTACGCCCACATTGCTGTGTCACAATAAAGGTATCAATATAATAATATTCGCATCAACCCTGAGCCAACTCATACTTTGAATGGAACGAGACTATGCTAGTGTCAGATAATACGGTTTGAATATGTTTCTATATAATTGCTAAGGATTAGGGGCTTATAGAAAATGATTCTGAGACATTTTTACTAAGTATTAGCCAATGGGAAGAACCTAGTCACGAAATGTTAGCTCTTTTTTCTGACAGATACACTTACATGTAAAAAAAAATGTAGTAGACCTGATAAATGTGGTATAAAATTTTACTTTAAAAAGAAACATTTTTAATATAGGCTACAGAAACAGAATGATAAATCTGTGGAACACTGTCACAATGTTAACTACATTGGAGAATGAATAACTGATGAAACTAATGAGATATTGAAGAGAAGCGAGTTTCTGCTCCGGAACTTATGGCGGCAATGTAAGACGTCATTAAGCAAAGAAAGGCTTCTAAAAAAGAAGCATTCTAAATTTCAATAAAAAACAACGGTAAAACTGATTGGCAAATATATAATTAACCTCATTTAAATACACATTGCATATTTAACAAGGCAAGAAAAGAAGGATTATAAATGAAAAAAAAACAATACTAGAGAGGAAATATAGATTTGACAATATAACAATATAAACACTGATTCGAGGAAAGAAAACTAAGCGGTGGTGTTCGTTACATTCTTCCTCGCAGAAATAAAATTGGGAACTCTATAATGTTGGTTAGAAATCAGTCTTAGAGAACAGATTTAAATTGAAATCTCGAGAAAGACGGTTTGGAGGCTCCACGATACACCAGTTCTGTTATCAAATCTGAAATGTGTGACTGCTTCTGAGAAAATCTTCACCACTCTAATCCTATTCATAATTAATCGAGTGATTGAGTTGTAAAACAATGTTATGCATCGAAACTGACAGTATACACACACACACACACATATATATATATATATATATATATATATATGTATGTATGTATGTGAAAATATATAGAAAATAGGAAGGAACTGGTTAGGTAAATAATCCAAAGTCCCTTAGTATTTTAGTTATTATTTTTAAAAAATAGTGCTCGATACAAAAGTAGAGCATAAATATAATTATTTATTTAAAAATATGATTCCAAATCGCTACATAAGAGGTCTCATGTTTCAAAACAAGAGCCGAAAACTTCAATATAATCCTTTAAATTAAATTGAGTTGAAAGTAAAATGGGCTCTGTTCCATCTTCAAGCGAAATTTTTGTTGGAATAACGTATATCTGAAATTTATTTGTTTTAAAATTGAAATCAAAATCCCCATGGTAACAGCTATGGTGAATTGTCTAAATTGGGTAGGCGAGTGTAGGGTGTTTATAATAAGTAGCGGTATAGAGATACTTTCAAGGTGTCAAGTCGGAGAAAGGTGGGGGTGTCAAAAATGAAACGGAAGATGTATTGGCCATCGTCTAGTTTGCTTGTCTATGGAGATTTATTTATTTATTTTTTTATTTTATTATGAAAGGGAATTGTGCATATAAAAAAAGAAAAACTTTCGTAACGTTTGTTTTTTGACGACTTCATAAAGGGTTATCTTATATGTAAGGTATTTAAACTACTAATTTAGAAAATAAATGTTGTATTAATTCTGTTTACTTTCAACTCAATTTAATTTAAAGGATTATATTGAAGTTTTCGGCTCTTGTTTTGAAACATGAGACCTCTTATGTAGCGATTTGGAATCATATTTTAAATAAATAATTATATATATATATATATATATATATATATATATATATATATATATATATATGCATAACACCGGTTAACCAAAAAAATTATGAAATGGTGTCGAGACACCAAACATCTTTTGAGTGCGCTGAATCTGAAAATAACCTTACTTTTTTTGCTTAGCTCCCATTTTTACTGTACAGAAATGCTCCTTTTTTGAAAAAGAAAGCATTTTTCATTTCTTTTCTGTATATATGATATTGACCGATTGCAATATTCCTCAAAATAAAATCGTAGAAACATCTCAATTCGTATTTAAACCAACAAATTTTGGTTTGCTTGTTGAGAAATACTATTTTTGCAATTACAAATCACACCCTTAGTCTTCATTAATAAAACGATTGAATATACGAAGACCAACAAATATTTTCATTAAATCATTTAATAAACTAACATCAGGAATAAAATTTTCGTGAACATAAAACGTATTTTCTGTCATGTTCAATGTCCCTTTTGATAATCCAGCAATATCATGTATAATGGAATAGGTGAATTCAATTTGAATGTCATTAGTTGAAGTTTCTTTCCAACTGTGAAAACCAAATGCTCTCAATGTGCAGGATTTCCTTCCGTAGTGAATATGATGCGATAAATTTATGAATATCAAACAGAAGATTGCATATTTAACAAGGCAAAAAAGGAAGAATTTTAAATGGCAAAATAATAGTAGAAGAAAAATATAGAGTGGGCAATATAAGAATATAAAATACTGAATCGAGGAAAGAAAACATGGCGCTATAACACTTTCGCACCACCAACATGACATTGTCAACCACACTCAAAAATGTGTAGATCCCAACACAAATCTAGTTGTGGCAGAGTGCCTAGGCTAAATTTAAGGCTATGAATGACACCACGAACTGGGGAATGATTTCTTAATACCTGACGGAATTTTATGTGGGCTCAAAGGTTTGGTGTTTCGTTTTTTTCAACTTCTGGTATCAAATTTCAACGGGAAAAACATAGCGACGATGGTATGCGAATAAGTAATAGCACCGAACACTACTGCAAAATATAAAAAAAAAAAGAACAGTCAAAAATGATGAACTTTATACATGATGTGGAACAGTTGGTTATTGAAAATGTGTATCTTTCTAAAAGGACAAGCAAAACACCAGAATTAGAAATGAGACTGGAGCGAGAGATTAAACACTTACACACTAGTACGAAATTAAGAAGAAAATGATAAAATCTAAAGAAAATAAATTTAGAAACAAAGAATTTACAAAGACCAAAAACTACAAAACTATTTTCCTTTTTAGGATTGGGTTTCCAGTTTCATCTAAAATTTACTAAAATTCGATACTTCGTACGGTTCCGTCTAAACGCTGAAATTTTACGTACTATTCATTTATCTTTCTCAATAGGGGGACATAGATTCTGCACTTAGCTTAGCGAAGCTCTTGTGGAGAGAGAGAAATGAGGGAACTCAACTGTTATCTTGTGACGAAAAACTAACTGAATTTATTATTTCGTCTTCACAGGAAAATTAATTGAAATGAGTTCCAGTCGACCACATCTGATTTGAGAAGAGTCATTTTGCATATGTGTTCGAAGAAATAAAATGCTAAAATATTTTGCCAAAGGCTGTATTTTTTTTTTCTTCCTTCGTTACGACCTTCCTCTCTTTCGAAGCTGACTGGACGTGTTACCGAAACTGTCACTAAGTCCTAACTCTTTATTTTCTATCGTTACTTCTACGAGGAGAATTATAGTGTTAATTTTTGTTGTAATTTGACACAAACGATTGTCACGGTGAAACTAAGCCCGTTACAAGTAAGAATTCGTTATCATTTCTTTCTCTATGAGCTGATTTTCAGTTTAAATGCTAACAGTTGTCACTATAATTTTTCTACCTTCTCCTTCCCATAAAAGTCAAATTTAAAATCCCGACCTTTCGATTATCGTCCGGTTCACACTCCTCCTTGTTTTTTGAACGGTAGTAGTTTCCTGTTTAGGATTGGGTTTTCGTTTTTACCTAGAGTTTTTTTTTTCATTGCCTTTCTCTCCCAGTAGCCCTTTGCGTCTTAGCGACATTATCGCCTTGCTCGGAGTGAACTGATTAAAATAAATAAAGAAATAAAACAATTTCAGTTAACTAAGATGGAATAAAGAGATATCAGTAGAGATGTAAGCAATATTTACGAAATTGAATGTTCCAGAATAAGCCAAATATAATTTACCGATGAGCAAATAGTCCAGATCAAATAGAGCAAAATCAAATGTATAAAAATGAAAGATTTTAGGGTTAATTTGCTGATTAGGACCTGCAATCAGTTTGCATTAAAAATTTGCCAAATACTTACATCTAGATGTAAATGTACATGCTTCATTCGAATATGACTTGATGAATTGAATAAAATCTACCGTTTTGGAGTTATCAACAGTAAAATTTTGCATTCATTCGCTTCGTCGGCGGCAGCCATTACTAGCGTTGTTTGCATATATTTGCTGCGGATAGGTAAGCGCGGAAGAACGTAATTAACGGCGTTTTTTTTTTTTACTCGTTTCAATTACTGCATAAGAGAACTATATTGGGTACGCAATAATCAAGGCAAGTGAATATTCCATTCATAGCTAGTCTGCAGTATATGTATGCAAACACCACCAGTAATGGTTGGCGCGACGCGAATGAATCCAAACTTTAACTGTCGATAACATCAAAAGAGTAGATTTTATCAAATTTATCAAATCACTTTCGAATGAACCATGTATATTGACACCTAAATGTAAGTATTCGGGAAATATTTATTGCAAACTGAGCGCGCATCGTAATCTACAAATTAATCCATTTTAGAGTAACTTTGAGAGGATTCAAGCGAGAACTGAAGGGTTGACTAAAAAAAAAAAAAATTCATGGGATCGGAACAAGAAATGAGAAATAAAAAAAAATATTTATCAAGAAATCTAACGGAAAATTGTAATCTTGTAGGCGTAAGGACCCAGTGGATTCGTGGATATTGGTGAATGATTAATCCAACATTTACTTAAATACCCGATGGATACAGCAATTTCCAACTAGATGATGAAGTATAATACAGCGCCGATTAAAACAGACACGCCAGAATTGACAGTAATTACATGTTTATCGATAGGAACATAATGAAAAATATATCGTTTAGAAAGATGAAGAAGATAGAAAAAACCGAAAATTATTCATAACATAAAAGGAATATAAAACGAAAAGTAAAAGAGAGAATAACTGAACTATGACATGGAAAGGTGACAAATAGCCAACAACTTGTGTTTTAGAGCTTTAAATATGATGGGTTGGTGCATAATTATCAGGCGTTTTTTTAAACAATATTTACTATGATAAAAGAAATATAACAATTCAACAATAACATTTTTAAATCATTATTCCGGAGCGTATGATTATCGACACGCATTTTATAACCTGAAAATGAAGTAAACAAAACAGCAATTTTTATTAGCAAATAACCCGCTCTAGAATAACGCCTGATAATTATGCACCGATTCAATACTAAATATTAACGAACATGCGGTGAAATTCATAATAAATGTAATGGATAATTGGAAACTAGAAGCAGCCGCCGGGTGACAATTCCAAGCCCAAATTCTATTTTACAACAGAATATTTTCATATTCATCAAAATCTAGGAAGTGTTTAAAACAGGGGATGGAAGATGCTATACCGAAATACGAAGGCACATTGGGACAGTGAAAGATATTTTCCAAAAGATAAGCAAAGTATTAACAAACAGCAATACTTCATTAAAAAAAGAAGAGTAATAAACATTATCCCTTCTATATGGAAATGGATTCTGGACAGTCTCCTCAGATGAAGAGATCTGATGCAACATAAATCCGAATCTACAGAAGGATGCTGAGAATACCATGGACTGAATATGTGAGTAACGAATGAGTTTTAAGGAAGACGAAAAAAGGACACTTATACTTGTAATCTTAAAGAGTTGAAATTTCATGGGCACATAATGAGGAAAGGGGGCTAAGAAAATTTGATACTCACGGGATAGATAAACGGCAAGTGGAAAGCAGTGCATAAAAAACCTAATGAGATTGTATAAATAGTTGGCAGAACAGAGATTAGGAGAGATAGTAAAAAGAAAAACTAAGGAAAAAAAAAATAGGAAATTTTGGAGAACCATGATAGCCAACGTCCTGAAAGGATATGTCACACAGAAGAAAAGAATAATTGCGTCTTATGGAATTACAATAGTAAAATATATAAACTTAATTACACAGAAAAATTATAATTAACAATGATCATAAATACATGAATAGTTATTTTAATTGTCACCTGCTATGGTTATGTTATTTTTTTTGCTCGGACCAAAAAGTTGAAATATTGAGTAAAATAAACGTTGTTCGACATAACTTTTTTTTTAACAATGCCGTTGAGTTTCATTATATTTTAGCTTTTCAGACTATTTCAGAATTTGTTCTTTGAACATTTTATCTTCTAAAAGAACTAAACTTGGTGCCATTTTGAGATTGCCAAGATTTTACAATTATTCGTATTAAGAAAATACTGTAACGGTCAGAATAAATGGTAATCTGAAGTTTGAGTATCCAATGAATATGAGGATTAATCCAAAAATTCCTGACCATATTGTAAAAAGTTTGACTAATTATTAAATACAAGGGTATACATTTGTTCTGTTGTTTGCATTACTAAGAGCCATTGATAGTTTAATGGTTGTACATTACATTTGTCGCAAAATTTCTTCAGTATATGTCTATATTTCTGAGATGAGGTTTTATGTAAACTATTTACATTATTCAGACTATTGTCCTCATCTTTGTTGCCATATTTATCACAACGTTTAGGTCGTTCTACGCTCCGGCCTTCTTCAGATGGTTGGAATGTCGAACTGAACACTTTATGTTCTAGTTCCACATGCCACGTCTAATGGATGTTAATTATCAGTTATCTCCTCTTAATTCCCGTGTCAAAGTTCTCCACTGCCTTAACCATGTATTGAACTCACAACTCTTTGGGTCCTGTCACTGGATCTAACTAACGCCTTTATTCACTGTACTATGGGTCCTTAATTCCTCGTTTTCTTTTTTGTTGCAAATTATACACTTTTCATAGTTTGTGACAATGGATTTCACAACAGAAACATTTTCTTAAAGTTTAAATAGCTAATTGTACAGGAAAATATGGTTTAGCAGTTCTTATCGCTGAAGATATTAAGACAACTAATAAAGTCAAATTGCTGCTAAAGATTTTCAGCATTAGGTTTAGATATTTTAAGTGTACTGGGGAGGCACGGAGTAATGGATAGCGGCTCGGATTGAGAAATCGGAGAGCTGAATTCGAATTCCAGTTTAACCCATTACGTTCACTTACGTGATAATACCCTTGGGAAAGGTATGGCTCCTTTTCTCCTCTCAGCTATGAGTAAATAGCAGGACAGACCGGTTGGCAACTGGTCTACCGTAGAAAGAAATGGCAACCTACTGCGAAGGAAAAAAAAGACTGCCTCGTCAGTCATATATCGACAGATACATGATCGCCTAAGCGTGTATCACTCATGGCACATAACTGGCTGACTGAAGTGTGCTTATCAAGTGTGCATTGTATGAAATTGATTCTCCTCAGCTGTCAATCTCAACTGGCCGAGCCGACAATGAGAAATCTAAATATGAAACTCAAAATATTTTCGACACCTTCCATCGTTAAGACATGCACGACACTTGATGGCTGTGACACATATTACTGACCTTAAACATGCCTAATTTCTTTGAATGTAGTCAGCAGACGCTGGTGATACGATCCAAGAATAAATATAGAGTAGAATTTGGTAGCATTCGAATGAGAGAATGTCGTCTTAGAGAGGAAGCAGAAGGAAGGGACTTGTTGAGAGCTGCAAACGATAGAGGGGAATGGAAGAAAAATGGTGAATATGTTCTTAGTATTTGATGCTTAAATTTATTTTACTTTAGGTCAAGTTTCAGTGTAGGTTGAGATGCTGAATATTTCTGGAACATATTCACTATCACAAATCAGTATTGAATAATCTGTGTTGGGTCCAAAATTTTATAAGGAATTAAAAAATATATGTATATCTTAAAAGTATGTATAAATATATACAAAAATATATAAAAGAGGAGGAGGAGGAAGAGCAAAAATAACGAAATAATACTAACCATAAAATGGTGGATCGAAGAAAAAGGTTTAACTCTACACTACATGATTCGGACTATTGTCCTCATCTTTGTCGCCATATTTATTACAACGTTTCAGCCGTTGTACGCGCCAAGTGATTAATTCCACTCTCCGAGTCCCCCACTGCTTTAACCGGGTATTGAAATCACACACTTTGGGTCCTGTCACTGGATCCTGAGGACACATGGCACGTTAGATCCAGTGACAGGACCCAAAGAGTGTGAGTTCAACACCCGCTTAAGGCAGTGGAGAACTTAGGTGAATTAACAGGAGATAACTGATAACTGACATCCATTAAACATGCTACGATGAACTAGAACAGTCTACCCCAATGAGCGAAATAAAGGGTTCAGTTCGATATTCCAACCACCTGAAGAAGGCCGGAGGGTACAACGGCCGAAACGTTGTAATAAATATGGCGACAAAGATAAGGACAATAGTCTGAATAATGCAAATAGTGTACATAATACCTCATACCAGGTATATAAACAGATACTAAAGGCAGTATTTACATTAGTCGGACTATTGTCCTCATCTTTGTCGCCATATTTGTCACAACGTTTCGGCCGTTGTACGCTCCGGCCTTCTTCAGGTGGTTGGAATTTCGAACTGAACCCTTTATTTCGATCGCTGGGGTAGACTGTTCTAATTCCACGTGCCATGTTTGATGGATGTCAGTTATTAGTTATCTCCTGCTAATTTTCCCTCTGAAAGTTCTCCACTGCCTTAACCAGGAATTGAACTCACCTTCCTTGGGTCTGTCACTGGATCTAACCAACGACTTTATCCACTGTGCCATACAACGGCCGAAACGTTGTGACAAATATGGCGACAAAGATGAGGACAATAGTCCGACTAATGTAAATACTGTACATAATACCTCATCTCAGAAACTAAAGGGTTAACTGGTTATCGCTACTCGCTCTTCAAAGTCAATCGAGGACAAAAACAGATTGTGTGTGTATATATATATATATATATATATATATATATATATATATATATAAAACGAATGACAATAGAATAAAATCACTGGAAACCAGCTGCATGAATCACCGACAGATTATATTTAGATCAAGAAGTTTATTTACTGCTTTGTGAACTACTTAGACTTAATATAAATGTTCTCACTAATTCACAGATGGTAATCTGAATGTGCCCTGCTTATTATGGCGAAAAATCCCTATTGAAAAATAAGGCACAAATCGGATTAATTATTAAGAGTTCAACAATCGCAGAACCTGACGTATTCACGAGCATATGCAAATTTCCATACGGATCTTAGCTTGAGATATGCCGACCAGTACCATATTCTAATCTCCGATTAGTAGTACCAATATATTTAATACCACACTAACATTTTAATTATACTTTACTGATGGTGTGGCAGAAAGTTTTACGACAGAAGCTCTCCATATATGGAATCACTGGAAGGGTCTTTTCAATCATAAAATCCTTCCTAGCAGGTAGGTCGCTGAAGGTAATTAATAGCCAGTCCTCCGCAGCCCTAGCCGTTAACTAGGGCGTAACCCAGGGGTCACTTCTCGGACGAACCCTCTTTAGTATATACTCAGATCATTTGTAAATATCTATGCCGATAATACGACTATATGCGTATCTCCATAGCCCGCGATTGGCGACTGATCGCACTTCCGATCTTGCACAAACTGCTCAATGGGATAGAAACTAGTTGTCTACTATATTCAGTGCATCGAAGAGTAAGCTAGTTAGATTCCCTTATCGAGGATCTGACCCCGAACCATCACGAATAGGAACGGAGAATTTCTTGGAGATGCACCTTGACTTGAAAGACTGTTGGGTCTCAAACTCACATCCGACCTCCAGTAGAACTCGTACATACAATTCATTTCTGAGGATGCAGATAAAATCGTTTGTTCTTTAGTAGGTACCTGACTCCCCCTGCTATCCTCTACCTTTGCAAGAGTCAGATCAGCCGAAAAATGGATTACTTTTGTCCCATTTAAGCGGGAGCTTCGCAGAACTCACTTTCCATCCTTGATAGATTTCAAAAGGTCTCCGTTCCCTTGTGGGTGATGAATTATTCGCCACCCTTCAACGTCTCTCCCACAGACGGTATGTGGCGGGCCTCTCTCTATTCTACCGCTACTTTCACGGAAAGTGCTCGGACGAACTACATTCCCTGGTCCCACATAGGCAAACATTCGCGTCAAGAACACTCCATGCCACTCATATACTCTCCGTATTCCATCGCTCAAGTAACTTTTTCCCGCGAACCAATCCCCAGTTAAATGACTCAACAGGATGTTTCCCCGATAGCTACAATCTTAATCTGTTCAAGGCTAGAGCTAACCGTTATCTTCCATTCATATATACACAAATATTCTCCAAACGTAACCTTCTACCTCCAGTGGCTCCTGGTATTTATAAAGGGTGAACCATACTGAAAAAAAGAACATACAAGGATATACAAATCTTTACGAATAGATTTCAGCGTAGGTTGGGAAGTGAACACAAGCCGTAGAATGTTAGAAAAATAACAAAGCTGTACACTTTGAGAGATTTACCTAATAATTTTAGTACTTCGCCAATCCACAGTAATTGTAAATAGACAGGACAATTTTCTGAACTAGACAATTGGGGTTTATCAATTTGCGCTATTTGAGCAAAAGGTGCTAGATTCCACAACTTCCAGAGGGTAGCCATTTGCATTGAAACATTCGTAATAAACACAATTGCTGAATTTAATTTGGTTTTAGAACAAATAATTAGAGCTCAATGAACCAAAGTCTTATTCAAATTGAATATTTGTTGCTCGAGACAAAAAAAAGAATCCCAGCAGATCGACAATCCAATAAAAGTAGGTTTACCGTACACAGAAGTCAGTAAACCCGAGTCTGAACTGTTTACCAGCATTTCAAAAAAATAAAGTAACATTGCATTGTTTTCCTTTTCACATATATACACTAATCCTGAATGCAATTAATTCAATAATTTAATGAAAACTTCAGATCCCCATTATCGAAGTGTCATTGACGTATCATTAATAACACAAGGGGGTTTTCAATACGTGCAAGTAAATCCTGGTCATAAGATCCAACAAAAATGATAGCAATCCCGTCTATTTGCCTGTATAACTACAAAAATGATTTCATTGATAAAAGTTTTTAAAGTCGAGGAAGACAGCCCCCAAAATTGGAGACTGATTAACACTATACAAGGCATCAGCATATATTACAATAAATTCTTCTAACGAGACGTATATAAAAAGATTGCTATGGGTATCTAAAGTGCAAGAATATATTGTCGAAATCAGTATCAATTTAGTATAAAAGCAACAAATGAATCCTTTATACAATGAAAGGAGTAGATCTCCAGCAGTTTTTGTAATTTGGCTAATGTGTTCTGCACTAAACCCACTATAAAGCAAATTGACTTTTTAATGGAACGTTGTTCTTGTAGATCTTTGGCAAACTATACAACCGGGGACGTAAAAAACTAGCACGTTTTACGGCTTTATAAATTGCCTCGGAAAGAACCTTATCTTTTTACCAATATAAGCAAAAGTTTTTAAAAATTTACCTCAAAAGTCTTAGTTTTTTTATGCTTGATATGTGGTCCAAATTGCATCAATTATTCGGCGTCTCCAAAAAGTGACGTCACTTTGTTCACGTATTCTTTTGAAGTCTGATAACACCCGGGTCACACCATTGTCGGTTTAGTAATGATGACAGATTTGTCAAGATTTAATGATTCAACTATATAAAACTGTTCACGCTGCCAAATGATTACAGCACAGTCAATATGTGTGTGTGTGGGGGGGCGCAAAATCATTAAGTATTCTCTTAAGTGAACTGAACCTACATTCAGATGATGGTAAAAGTCTGGAAAAATGGGCAAATAGAACCTCAAATTCAATAAAAATCATCTTTTAATCATTAATGGAATTTTTTTATCAATGGTTTGAAATAGGATTTAAAATCAAAATTGTTTTTGAATCTCTTTTTGGCCTGACCGTAAACTTTTCAGCACATCTTCATAAAACTTTTGCCATCAAGTTTGCCAATGGTCAAGTTAGATTTTAAGATTTTATTCTTGAGTTCACTTGTCTATCTTTACTTCCTAATTCGACATGACATTCGACTTGCCAATAGCTAATCTTAGACTATAAGATTTATCTCTGAGATGCGGTATTATGATGACTTACATTATTTACATTATTCGGACTGTTATCTTCATTGCCATATACACACTGTTTCGGCCGTTTTACGCCTCCGGCCTTCTTCAGGTGATTGAAATATCGAATCGAACCATTTTAAATGGTTGCCGAGACATTAGGTTTATAACAGATACACAGATGGACACAAGGACACCCAGCAAATGAAGACGTTGGTTAGATCCAGCGACTAGATCCCCAAAAGATTTGAAAGTTCAATACCAGTCCACAGCCGTAGTGAAACAAAATTGGTGTTTCGAGTTAATGGAAAATACCTGAGGTATCCGGAAGAGGAATGTCACGTGGAACGAAATAAAAAGTTCAGTTCGAAGTTTCAATCACCGGAAGAAGGCCGGAGCGTACAACGGCTGAAACGTTGTGAATATAGCAATGAAGACGATGGTAACATTCCAAGTAATGTAAATAATGTAAGTCAGATTTAATTGGCGTTTACCCATGAATATTTCTTCTGACTAGTGGAATAATCTTCATTATCTTTATCTCAACTAATATTATCGACACTGAATCGCTTCTCCCTTTTTATACTCCAGTTTAACTGCATTTTCATATACTTTGGTCTGTCATAAATTTCGTATTGCATGACGTTAATTTGGAGTAGTAGAAGTCATAATATAGTAGTTTTAGTATTCAACAAATCCAATATACATGGATGGCTTTAAAAGATTTGCCAGAATTTGAAATGTCTGGAAAAGTGTTGGCATGTTTGGCCAGGTCATCGAAGTTGCTTTCTGATTCGAGAAAAAAAAAACCTTTCAGTGCTGGTCTTGTACAAAGGAAAATCAGCAGAAAGAGAGTATGGCTGTAATGACAACAAATGAATGGTAAAAACAAAATAGATTTATCGAACTGAAAGAGGATTCTATTAAATACAATAAAATAGAGAAAAAAGACCAGAAAATGATACAACAAACGAATTAAGATAATATTGGAAACAAAACTGAATAGACGAAACCTGAAGAAAAGATTAAATACAAATACAAATGCCTATTGTTAAATATTTGGTTTCCTTTTTTTTAGAACTAAAACAACCCAAGTAAGTCAAGGATAAAAATACCTCAAAATTGATGACCATGTACAAAACCTTGAAGCCTCATTCTGATTAATCAAAGATGATGTGAAAAACGAAAATCAATGAGAAAAAGAACTCGTTAACATCATCGAAGATTTTGACGACAACTCAATTGAGGAACGTGATGAGTACACAGAGCAGGGTGATGAAGAATTTCTTTTAAGCGTTGAAAATAATGAAAAGAGCAAAAAATAAATCAGAAAATCCGGAACAAAAATCAATAATAGGTATTTTAAATGACAAACAAAATGAACTGCAAATTTGTCGACATAAAAATGCTCTCTTCGCAGTAGAGACTAACAACCAAATCTATTACAGTCCAAATTGAAAAAAAAAAACCATTGATATAGTTATAAAGAAAGCATATTTACCAAGTGAATATTACAGAACTACTGTAAAAACTGTCGACATGGATACAGCTATGGAGAAAGCATTAATAACAAATGTATTAAAGCAAAGACAATGAAAATACAGTAAATCATCATCTATAATACGCTTTCATCCATTCTACACACACCCAAAAGTGTGCTACAAGTGGGGGGAAAATGATTCTACTCACGCATAATGCGCACCCCTTGTTTGGTACTCAAACCCTATAAATTGTACCTCTCCATTTCATTACGGCTAGCGTTTCCTACTCTTATTTAAAGAAATGGTTTTAAACATAGAATATTATTATTCTCATTTAGTTATATGGTAATTCTTATTTTATTTTACATTGCTAAGTATTGTTATGTACATATGATTGTATTTGACATCCTTATGGGGTCGCAATCGCCTAATGTTATTGTCAAATTATCGTATGTTTGTGATGAGTATTCATTTCGTAACTATGAAACGGCAATTTTTGGAAAAAAAATTATATCTCTGCATATTACGCCCCCATAATTTTGTTTAATATATTTTTAGAAAAAAAATGCGTATTATACATGGGGAATTACGGTAATAAATATTGATTTCTCAGAGGTAGAGATATGATCTTTATTCAGATAAACGATGCATGATAAGCAATGAATATATGAGTTAAATATATAGATATTTGTTAATATTCTTGAGTAAATTACAGACTTCATTACACAAGTTGAAGTGTTTTTAATTGGACTTAAGGTTAGATAAAAAGTGTTGGCTATTTGTCTATGGAATGAAACATATATTACTCAGATAGAAATGGTTAAGAGCCTATGGTGGTTTCGTGATTGATTGATAAATTAAGACTTTTTAGAATGCTGATGTATCGATGTGCTAGATTCATATTTAATACAGTTCTATGATTTCAATTAAACTAAAAAAAAATAATGCTCATTATCAAGAATAAGGATATATGAGACAAAAACGAGGCTTCAATAAATCGTCTGAGGTGAAATCTCTTCTGAGGTTGTAACGAGCATGCGCGGAAGCTTCCTCGAACTGCGTGTGTTTGTTTTCGACGGGCACACCTTGGAGTACCATAATGGAATCGACCGAGGTCTACAAGAAGCTGCGCGAGTCGTTTGGCGTTTTTTTTTTTGGGGGCGGGAAAGCCGTTGCGGTTGGTCGTCCGTTCGTCGGCAGAAGTCGTGGGTGCCGTTTGCTCGTTTCCTGTCGTAAAGTGTTCGTTCGGAAGAGTCGTGCGTTCGTTTTAGGTTCGCAAGAAGGAGTTGTTGTTTTTTTCCTAATTCCCGTTTTCTCACAGGGTGGGGGACTCAATCGTCGTCTACTGATTCTTAAAGACTTTTCTCTCATGTGTTGCATCTATAGCCAAAAGGGATACATGATGACAACAAAAATGTTTTGTATTTTTTTAATATCACCCATTCCTAAAATTACAAGCTGCAAAAAAAAAAAAAAAAAAATCAAACAAAGTTAAATGTCAAAATATTTCGTGACTAAACAGGATTAAAATAGTTTGCTTTTATCACTTAGAGCTCATGGATAGAAAAGAAAAGGCCGAGTTTTTTGGGGGGTTTTTTTCTATGTGTTTCAAGAAAACATTCCATTCTGAAAATCTTTTCTCACGTAACATTAACAAGTAATACTTAATGATTAAAATGGCTTTATTGATTAAATCTGTGTTAGCCCACTTATTTTCCTATTTAAAAAAAATACGCCGCTAGGGGACCCTCCCTAATCCTATAAATATGAAATAACATTCTCAGTTCTTCTCTTTCTCCTATTTCACCTAGGGACGGTAAAAAGCACGCACGCACCTTTCCCTTCACTTTTTTCTAATGTAACACCTTCAATTCTGACTTCTACACTCATTTCATACACACTAATACATTCTTTAGTCTTTAAATATTTACTTCATTCATGTTCATTGTTCAGTAACACGCAACAATATTCTATTCTCTATGTGTAACTTTGTCTCGTTAATACATACATTATCGTTTGTTTATACATGTATGTTTTATCGATACTGTTATTTTAATACCCGGATTCGCATACAGAGTCCGCCATTTTTGTTGTAGGATAAATATACCAGGAAACACGTGTTTTTATTCCACCTAAATATTCGGCCAGCATAATCCCGCAAAACATCTGGCTACACAGTTATGCGTCTTGTAACGAGAATGAATCAGATATTGATCTGATTATCAACAGTTTGAAAGACTTTTCTTCTAAAAACTTAGTCAAAATTTATTTCCCATTTTCTACGTAACAAATAAGATAGATATTAGCGATAATTTTAGTTCAGTATAATTGATCGATAGCGTATTTTCTAGTATTTGCGTCAAGCTAAACAATACAATAGATTTAGAAAGGTTGTGTGCACTCCATGCATGAAAATAAAGAACTTGCAACGAATTCGTAAGATATAAATTTACCATTTGCAGTCAAACCTCTTGCTAACATACAACGATTACAATTAAGTGAAACATATTTCCCGTATAAGAATTTTAGTTTGAGTCACATAGCAATTTCTATACACAGGATTAATTTTATTCTCTGAAACAGCAAATGATGCCAGCTATCGATCTCTAACTTGTACCGCACTGATACTTATTAAGTGTTTGAGACAAAGTCTTCAAGGGAGTTGCAAGTTCCAGTAAAGTTAATCCGAATGGGTTGTTGCCAATGAATGGATCATTGACTGAGGTTTATTGCCTCGAGTGCTTTGTATATTTGGCTTATTTAATACACCGTCTGCATTATGTTGTTAGCTTGCCTGTGCACATGGCCTGTAGAAGGCCCAATTCATATATTCTTTGTGCCAATAAACATTTAGGTAGGAATGACTGCATTCAAAAATATATATTTCGTCGGAACATAAGTTCGTAGTGTTTTAAAGCTAATTTTAAATATACAAATTAAAAATAAAAATTTAAATACATAAATTCGCCTTTTTTCAACTTCTGGCATCAAATTGCCATGGAACGTTATCCGGGGAGACTGCGAAAGTGTAATAATAATAACAATATACTCTTCACTATGTTCGGATCACTATACGGATTACTATTCGGTGGCTACTATTCGCGAGTATTATCGAGTAAGTACCATTAGTACAAGTGCTAATCGAAGGCGTCTGACACCAGTATTGTTCAACGGCGTACTATAGTTGTATCTGCGATTACAAACTCTCTACTAAATTGAGCATTTGGAAAGTGACAACGAGTGTTCGGTGACATTACACACCATACTATAAATTTCAGCAAGATGATATTTGTTTTTTAATGGTTAGATGCAGTTGGTGAACTACACGTTCCGCATATTGTTTGACAGTAGAAGTGTTGGTGTTTAGCAAAGTGCAACTCAGTAAGAGTCACTCAAATTTTTTGATCTATTAACGTATAGCAAGAGACTTTAGAGCGTCTAAGATCTAAGCACTCCAAGAATGCAACCATATTGAAGGCAAATGTTATAGAAATTCTGCAAAGACGCCTTGCCCTATCATCAAGAATATTAATGAGCAACATTTGAAATTGAAAGCGGATTGAGAAATAGAAACGCATCGATTCTTTTTCGATTTCCTACCAATACAAGAAAGGCCACACATTCCAAAGTATTTTATTGATTGTAACGTTATAGTAAATGATTGTTAAAAGCCTTGTTTGGTTGTAACCGAAGGGCATTAATTTCAGAATATCAAAAACAGAGAAAAGCGACTTTATAGTCGTCCATATTGCTAGAATTACTTACCGTAATTCCCCATGTATAATACGCACACATAAAATGCATCATTGATAATACGCACACGTAAAATTGTGCTGAACGTATGGGAAAATGCTTTACTCATGCATAATATGCACCCCTTATTTGGTAATTAGACCCTATAAATTGTATTTCTCCAATTCATTAAGGTCAACGTTTCCTTATCCTATTGGAAAAAAGTTTTTAAACGTAGAATAATATTATCATCATTTGGTTATATAATTTTTATTTTATGGCAATTTTTTTAAGTTTTTTTTTTTTTAGCTGTCCATAATACGCATCCCTGATTTTGCTTATTTTTTAGAAAAAAATACGTATTATACATGGGGAATTACGGTATATCGTCACCATCAACAGGAAATTAATTTACAATATTAATTTCTATTAAAAGTATAATTCTTAATGTTCATCTCAAAGTTTGTAATCAGTTAAAATCCGGTTTTATCTGACCAGTCTAAGAAAACAACATATGTTAAAAATTCTGTAGATTCTTCCTGGAATCTGTTTTTTTCTTTTCAGTAACTAGTAGAAAATTTCCTACTGTAATATTTGTACAATGTTAAGGAAATCTTACAACTTTTTGAATGATTATTTGGTGCTAGATTGCTTGCAAGTCTATATGGTTTAAAAATTCTTTGCGGAAAATTGATTTTATTTATTTTCATGAAAGCCATAAAAACAGTACATTTGACACGGTATCGTCTTCATAGTTAATTTAGGGAAGAGTGCAGCGGAAACTGGCCAACTAATGTTAAGTCAGATTTGATAATAATCTTCTGCTTCCGTACTATATTAGTCCTGTAATTTACCATTTTCAATGTTAGTGTAACGCTGAATTTATAGGTACAATGGGTCAAAGATTGGTATTAATAATTAGTCAGCATATACCAGTCAATATCCGGAAAGTAATTTTGGATAATTTACATATGTGCGGCAAAACGTATGGTTCGACGTTTAAATATCCATTAATGTACTGTCTTATAATCAAGACATATTCTCCGGACTCATTCATTCTGATTTCGTTCTAAAGATCTCAGAGTATTTCAATCCTCATTCGGTAGGGTAGAAGTCATGACTTCTAGGCTTCAACTTTATCAGCCTTTGACTAATATATATATATATATATATATATATATATATATATATATATATATGTGTGTGTGTGTGTGTGTGTGTGTGTTTTGAACAATAAAAATATTTTTAAAATTACAATTTTCAGACACACTTGGCTGTATGTTAATATTTTTTGTTTAATCATTTCAATTAGGTTCCTCGACTAGTTTCGGCCAGAATAGCCATCATCAGAAAAAAAAAAATCCTGCTTGTTAGTAGCAGTGAACTACAGGAATGAATGACTTTCTGAAAAAAGTGAACTTTGTAGTTCTTATTTGTTTTTTATCGTTAATTTTGTTCAATCCTAGTGTTGGTCAAATAAAATAGATGCTGGGGAGATTCAGAATTACCTTCTTGGTCATTTTGACAATTTTATTGGTTGCTGGGAAAGTGATATGCGTGTTAAGTGTATGTTATCTTAGTTTTTGGGAGTGTGCATGATATGTGTAAGTGTACATATTTGTATGGGTGTGTGCATAAGTGAGAAACCTCAACACCCCCGCAAACATGTCTGTCTTGTTTGGGTGAAAAATGTGAGTAGGGCTTGATTTATGGGGTTATATATTAATTCTGTCTATGCTGTTAAATTTGGGGTTAAGCCCGTCTGAACGAAGTGTTTTGAGGCGCAAAATCCATTTGTCTTCATGTTCCTCTAGAATCTTTCTAAAGTTATCTTTTCTGTATCTTTCTATTTTTTCAATTACAGTGAATTTGACATGGCTTTTAAAATCATGTCTTTCTAGGCGGCAATGTTGTTCTAGAGGTGATAATCTTTCGTGAGAAGGCTATTTGATTCGATTACGATAATTATTAATTCTGTAATGAAAGAGCCATTCAGATTTTCTTCATTGTTTCAGGCCTAGTGCGCATTCGAATAGGTAAATTATTTATGACTATATATATATATATATATATATATATATATATATATATATATATATATATATTGATGCATGTTTCATTCAATAATACAGACAAGCTTTGTTTATTTATTTTAAAGTTCCTTTCATATTGTCTGATAAGCTTAATAACATTATCATTAAAAGATGAAGGAGGCACCATATTGATACATGTTTTAATCCTATCCAAGCTTTCGGCTTACATAAGCCATTATCAAATATGACAATTACATTTCAATATATCAAACAATACTCGGACAAAACAATAATGATAGTCTGTTTTTGTTGCATGAAAAATTTCAAAGCAACGACAAACTCGAGTTTACGAAAAAGAAGCGCAAATCGCATCGCAGCTCGTGACGTCACACATGACCACGCGTGAGTGAGAACGAGATGCATTTAATATGGGAAGCCATTGGTATAAAATAATGGCTTCTGTTATGTATTATAAACATTTAAGAATGTTTATGGAGATTTCATAGTTTATTTTCTTCAGGTTAGGTTTCAACTGTTTTATGTATATACCTTCAAGAATTTTTTTTTTGTTTATATAGTTGATAATGGCTTACGTAAGCCGAAAGCTTAGATAGGATTAAAACATGTATCAATATCGTGATTTCCTTTCTTCTTTCAATGATAATGTTATTAAGCTCATCAGACAATATTAAAGAAACTTACTTAAAATATATAGACAAAACTTGTCTATATTATTTAATGAAACATGCTTCAATGAAAAATTGCTGCCTAAATACACACACACATTATATATATATATATATATATATATATATATATATATATATATATATATATATATATATATATATATATATATATATATATATATATAATATATATATATATATATATATATATATATATTTCATTTTTATTCTTTGAATATTTTCCAGTACTCGATAGCGCACTCAACAGAATGGAACAGAATACCGGTTAAGATTTTTTACAATATTTGTTTTTCGATACTAATTTATTACGCTAATTTAAAAGTTTTGTTAATTTTTTTTTTTTTTTAATATGTTCTTTTTTATTGCAATCATTAAATTTTGCACCCATTTTAAAATATTTAAACGAAAAATAAGATTCGATTTCTTTGAAAATTATGGTAATGATAGAGTAGGTAGAAACAAATTACAAAGTTCATAATTAAAGCAGTTGCCTTCAAGGGCAATGAATGCTGATGAATACGTCAGAATTAAAAAAAGAAATTATGAACTGAAGAAACATAGATGCTGCAGCACAAATAATGTGTAAAATGCAGGTGAATAAGTAGAGATTCAATGATTTGTCGTGAATGCTTTGTAAGAACATGGAAAGTTTACAAGTTTAGAAGCTCAGAATATGAATTAATAAAATGAATATCATATATTCGCTGGTGGATTTAAGGGTGGCGACACTGTTAACGATACAAAAGTTGAAGGTTCAAATTCCTGTCTGGTATGTTACGTTCACTGACAAAAATTTCCTTTGGAAAAAGAATTACTCCATCTCTTTCCTCAAAAAGTTTTGGTTAAATGGAAGGAGGAGTTTAGTGGGTTCTCTAGCATTGGGTTGCATCCGGAAGAAAGAAAACTAAATTCAGAACGTGGAAAAGGCAATTGTCAATCTTTCCAAAAAGTATTTACAATTTACAGTTAATATTTTCCGTATGATTGCATACACCCTGTAGGGAGATACTATTAAACACAAATAAAAGTCACTAGTGAGGAAATATTTATTACGTGAAGATTATATGATGTAAATCGTGCCTTGATGCAGAACAGCCTTCAAAATCGTAACTATGGCGATGTTCAAATTACGTCTAATAACACAAAACAAAATAAACTAAATTTACGAAACATCAGCATTGCAATAAAGAAGGGAAATTTGCAACATTACATTTTCTCAGTTTTCAGCGTGTTGCAACTTGTAGCCTCACAAGATGCAGCTTGTGCGTTATAATTTTTGCAGTTTAATTAATAATTATAAAAAAAATTTCCAGTAGAGAGGAAATTCTTACAGCAGGAAACAACAGAACAAATAGAGAAACAGAAAACCGTTAGCAAACAAAAATATAGCATATTTACAAACATAAACCAAACCATTAGTCACATGCTAAGGAATGACATTGATTGGTCTATGCAACATATAAAGAATTGTAAGAATCAATACTTTGATTCTGCGATTGCAAAAGACAAAATCAGAAAGGACTACAATCATCGCTCAATACAACGAATGACCCGACCTTGTAAGTTAAAATATATTCTTATGATCTCCCAACTCAGGAGAAAAAATAAATTGTTATATGTTGCTTAAACAGAAATGCAACATAAACACAGTTTGGAGATAAACGATTTTTTAATTCTGACATTTGACAGAACCACTGTTCCTCTACAGGGGGGTTTAGTATCTATTCCAACACAATTCCAAATATACCGTAGGTCACAAGTGTCACAACCTATTATAGGTCTAAATGTTTCTGGCTCATTATAAGCCGAACATATCCACAATTCTACACCCCCATTAGATAGAGAACATTCGTCCACTAGATTAATTGACTCAGTTCTGTAACCAGAGGTATTTTTGTATTTTTTTTTTGTATTGATGCGGCATTCACCCTGGGCGGATTGAGCCGGCTTCTTCCTGTTGTGAGAAGAAGATTCTTGGGATAAATTACAGAAGTAGGGTACCCAGGCCTACTCGGATAACGTTCTTGCTTGCCGCGGGGTTCCCACAGACGGGAGTACAACTATTGAGATGAGATGAGCAAATTGTACTCCCAATAGTTAAAGGAACGCACAGTCAAAATTGCGCCAGTCTTTCAGAATGGATTGTCCTTTTAGTGCACGCTCCAGGATAATTCTCATAATCAAGAATCTGAATAGTATCCTTTTCAGAACTATATTCATACCATATAAAGTTTTCTCGAAGACAGACATGATTTACTAGATCGCCATAAGCCTTCATTTTGTTATTTAGTTCAGTAGAATTCGTATTACAAAATACGAGACCGAAATTTCGCGCAATCAATCTTTTTACTAATTCGGTATATAAACAGTTACAGTTCATAATGATTATTGCTAGATTTCACAAGATTGTCCATGTAAAAATTATTCAGCAGCATACGCGTTTATGCATTATCAGGGGCCTGAGCAGCATGATGCTTCAAAACAATGTAAAGTAAGTAAACGCTGTAATAAATATGGCGACAAAGATGAGGACAATAGTCCGAATAATGTACAGAATACCCCATCTCAGAAATATAGACAGATACTGAAGGAATTTAACTGAAAGAAAAATAGACAAATAATAAAAATTATAATTTGTAGAATCGCGTTAAAGTTTTGCTTATTTTTTCGTTTTATTCACACATATTCCACTCTTTCACACACACACACACATATATATATATATATATATATATATATATATATATATATAAGCAGTGTGGGCACACATAGGTAACGAATAGTCAGTGTTCTATACTAGAACACAAGGATCAGACCATTTGTTTATATTATACGTACGCTCTATCCTGGATAATGATCACTTTTACACTATAAAGGTGTAAAATGATGAAAACTTTAAAAGGTGTATATTATATATATATATATATATATATATATATATATATATAATAGGATAAAGAACACGTAGGAAACAGATCTCAATCTAACATGTTTCACTTTATTAAAGCTTTGTTAGAGAAAATGATAGAAATTTTTATATATATTTTTCTGTAATCAAAGACGAGTTTTCGATCTGCTAGTCACATTAATCCGTACTGATATCTCGTAACACCACAGAATGTATGGGTATTCTATTATAGTGACAATACTAAAGTATTTCAGACATTAGGCCTTATATTTCTCCAGGGTTTAGGCATTACATATCGGATGTATGGGTATTGTAATCATATGAGTTTCAAAATGAGAAATCAGCGATCTAAGTTCGAAATCTGGTCGCGTTCGTTACATTCAATTTCGTGCAAATAAACTTTTGAGGAAGGTAGACATCTATCACTTCTCCATCTATGGCTTACATAGTATGGCATGCAGAGTTCTTCAGAACTGTGTTACAGCCACTCTAAGAGAAGAAATACTTTAACTTCCCAAATCAGGTTAGCAGGTCGTGTAAGGGAAAGAAAATCCTGACAAGAAACCAACCCTTCTTTAGATGTTAGGTGTGGGGCTAATCACTTTACTCCAAGGAATAATTCGATAACAGAAACATCATCATAGGTCTTAGGTGCCACTTAGCATCAGACAAATACCATAGGATTTCCCTATCAGTCCATGCATTATTGCGATGTGGCGCAAGGCTGAAACTATCGATCAGCCAGAGAGGATCGAACTCACTACTTAATTGATATAACAAGACAAGCTTGATAACCTTTACACTACGTCAAAGTGCCCTAGAGATTTACTAAGTATAGCTTAGATGTGGCACAAGATCGAAAGTACAAAGCACCTAGTGAGGATCGAATACTCAGCCGTAATTAATCTAGCAAGTTTACTAACCATTCCAGCACGTCGAAGTGCTCCAATTCATGCATTATAGACCGATTGTGTTGAAATTGGGTTGGAAGTCAGCCAATAGAAACGAATTGCATATTGCACCTGCGCATCTTTTATTAACTAAGACACATATATAGACATGACGCTGCTGCACATGAGCCCGCACACAGTCACACACACAAACGCAAAGTACACTTATATACATGGGAATGTGAGGATAGATAACAAATTATGCTCCGTGGTTACGACATAAGCTCAGGATGAAGATGACCTTTTTCCGTATATAATACGATTGTAAATCATTGATGTTGCCTGAACGCAAATATAAACATTTGGTAAACGAGACATAACGTCTCTCCTTTCAGTAGCTGATTAAAAGAGATAAATTCAATTGCTGAACAGGGATTTTAGAAGGATACAAACTTTCATGAATTCAGAAAAATATGTATGTGAGGTATATGCGAAATAGTCCAGCCACTTAATATTAATGCAAAAGATGTCTACCTAGGGCGATGGCGCTTTGTTTTAAATGTCATATCCTGTCAGAAAGATTCTGTTTATTATCTACGAATTGCAATACATTCTTGGAAAAAGATTGGAGAGATTATCACGTTGCCGTCTCCACAGTTTATAATTCAGAGTTTAGCTTTTCTTTGATTATCACCCAAGGCTAAAGAGCCTAATCTACCCTGCAATTTCAGCCATAGTTGTGGGTAGAATATAAGGATTCATGCCTTTCGCAAATTTAAACTCTGCTTGCTAATTCAAATTCCTGTGCTGTTATCTATAATACTCACACATCTACTATGGCACCTACATATTCTTCAAAGTACCTCTCTTTGAACCTTATTCTCTCCTTTCTCCCACTTTTCAAAACAGTTTGGCTCGTCTTCTTTCAGGATATCTATCAGCAGCCTCATTACTGTCTACTTAATTTCTTTCACATAATGGAATCTAAACCCTTTCAAAGGTGACTTCAGTTTTTTGGGTTTTTTTAAATCCCAGAGTCAAAGCAAGGCCAAATTGAACTCAATGAGAGACTGACAATATTATCTTCAATTTTACACAAATGACCTTAAGGAAGACAATCATCTACATCTCTCTAATGACTTCAATAACAGAACAAATGGTTTTGTCTACCAAGTCTAGGAAAATGAAAACTGAATACAAACCAATGCCATGAAGCGCATGATGGACACGGTATTGAAGCTTTTCAGCCCATTCATTGCAACTCAAGTGTGGAATTCATCCGTATTAAAATTAGAATACCTAAGGATAGAATTCTATAATTAATATTTAGTTCACAAATTAATTGAAGGAGATAATTATTTTCGAAAGAATTTGAAAAAAAAAATATTCTCAAGGTTTTTAGTTACAAAAAATATCTACATAGCATACTGAGATACCTATGTTGAATTAATTTTCCAAAGTGTGTTTGCTATTTAATATTCAGTTAATGTTAAGTCTACAAGAGAATTAAGTTCGTGTATATAGATTAATATATGGTCATCGAGCTGGACTTTAATATACAAGAAGTTTTAAAAAGCTTGCCGGTTTTATATTGGTTTAATAAAAGGTAAGTATCACAAAAAAGCGAGCAAATGCATTTCAAGAAAACAAAATCTTATTTTAGTTTTAAAATTTAACTTAATATAAATATTTCCAATTATCAAAATATTTTGCTATATTTCAAACAGAATTTAAATTGTTTGAAATTATTTTTATTTTGAAATCGCAAATCTGCCAACACACCATTCTCTTTCAAAAATGAATTATACTTTTCTGAAACTTTATTTGCAGAAGATTAAATGATTTAAAGCTGATTTATCTGAATTAAAACATTAGGTACTTGTCGTTGACGCACGAAAAACATTTTGTGCTTTTCTACACCTAGTGTAGGAAAATAAAAACTAAATACAAACCAATGCCATGAAGCACAAGATGGACACAGTATTGAAACTTCCCGGTCCATTCATAACATAGTTCACAAAATAATTGAAGATTTTCTAAAACTCTACCGAGGATGCAAAATATAACTTTATAATCAAAAGATGCTTTGATCTTTCCTTTTAATAATAAACATTTTGACGATAAAACTTTGTTTTCATTAGGTTTATATGGTAAAGGTGAAAATAGATATTTACGAGAGATATAATGTATAGATTGGGCTAACAATTAGCGTTACGGTCGGTTGAAAGCTTTAATCATATCTTTATTTTCTCTTCTAGTTACACGTGCCTTTCCTTTTAGTTGTAGCTCTGCTTGGAAGTCTTCAACTCATGTGGGTTTTTTTATAGATTTTTTTTATTATTCTGTAGAGCCACATTCTAAGATCTGGAGAAGATTTGTCTTCTTTAAGACCTCGAGGAATCATTCGCTTAAAGGCATTTTTGATTGTTGATCTGAAAAAAGCGGTTATACACAGCTGATAGACCATGCACTAACCCCTTGAACCCTGCGTCCTTGAATAATTTTCACACTTCTGTCTGAGCTTCGGAGTCTAAATTCATAAATAATTGGTATGTAATGTTCAACGGTCGATATAATTATATTCGCTACTTTTACAAACCATTCAACCGGTGGCGAAGCATTAAGTCATTTCTCTCTACCACTGTTCAAGCGGTGGCTGGGAATTACGCCATTTTTTTCTACCGCCGTTAAAGTGGTGGTCAGGGTTCAAAAGTTAAACGAGTTGGACGCCATGCTTAACATACATATGAGAGGTTTGATTTAACGAGGTTATTTAAGAATCTAACCCGATTTTTGGGCGTAATATTAACTTTTTGATCCTCTTGCAGTGTTCGAAAAATCTACTCCTAGTCTATGTTCCATTTCTCCATCTTCATTACTAAATGTTATACCCGATTCATACAGAGATGTATTTGAAATGTTTAGCGTTTATTAATTCTTCATTCTTATGGTAAATTCAGTATTTCCAATTCCAGATCATAATGTCCGTTTTGGATAGGTTTATCTGAAATCCTACTTCTTGAAACACATTGTAAGTGACATTGACTTTTTTTCTTTTTTATCAAGAACATTCTTAATTCAACTATGAACATTTATGTCTTCACTATAGTCAGCTGCACCAATTTCAGGATGGAAAACGAAAGCGCTTTTTTTTTTTTTTTTTTTTTAAGTAGATTTCTTTGTTATGTGGTACAAAATGATATGAGCAAAGAACCTTTAGATGATTTCGGTCCATTTCTTCTCATCTGTGTTTGCACGTGCGCAGGGTATAAGCTAGGGGAGATTAAACAGATTGGGCATTCGTTTCCACCTTGACCAGTACAGGAATGTTTCTTTTGTTGGACGTCTTCAGAGTCAAAGCATCGAAAATTACTGATGATTTCGAAGACAAAATCTATTTTTCTTCTTCGTTTACTATTCGATAGATACAAGGTTAACCGGTGTTTCTTGATGGCATGTATTCCATCAATACACCTCTTACCAGGACTGACTTTTTGCACCAAAATTGCATTTCTGCAGGATAGAACTTACTGCTTTGGTGTATAATTTTGAATCAAGACATCACCCATGAAAGTGAGAAATTTTATTTGCGAATTTTAATTTTAAATATTTCAGGATTTTCTTCTGAAATAATCACTGTTGAGCTTTTTTGTGATATATCTAGAAAATCATTATTAGAGTTCAAGCTATATTTCTTTATTAAGTATGATTGTATAATGTCCGTAATGCTGTTTAATGCATTGCTATATGAATCTGGAACTTACAAAAAGAAATGAACGAAAGAGAAGTACAAAAAGAAATGAACGAAAGAGAAGTACAAAAAGAAATGAACGAAAGAGAAGTACAAAAAGAAATGAACGAAAGAGAAGTACAAAAAGAAATGAACGAAAGAGAAGTACAAAAAGAAATGAACGAAAGAGAAGTACAAAAAGAAATGAACGAAAGAGAAGTACAAAAAGAAATGAACGAAAGAGAAGTACAAAAAGAAATGAACGAAAGAGAAGTACAAAAAGAAATGAACGAAAGAGAAGTACAAAAAGAAATGAACGAAAGAGAAGTACAAAAAGAAATGAACGAAAGAGAAGTACAAAAAGAAATGAACGAAAGAGAAGTACAAAAAGAAATGAACGAAAGCGAGAAGAAAGGACTAAACATAATTTGCAAGAATACAGAATGCATGATTGTTAGTAAAAGTGACAGCCTAAAATGCAAATTACAAATTAGGTATACCAAAATCAAAAAAGTACAAAAATTTAAATATCGGGACGGAAAATGTGACACCAGAATCCGAAGCAGCATTTGGATAGTGAAAATGCCTTCCAAAATCTAAGCCACATATTAAAAAAAAAAACCCAGAAATATGTGGTTAGAAACACACAAAAGAGTAGTGAACTGTTACGTAATATCAGTCGTCCTATATGGCAGTGGTGGCATGAAAAAACCACATTGTTCTTTTCCCCCTCTATCTCATTCCCTTTTACATTATTTGTAGTCTTTTCCTTTCTTTCCCTTCTATTTTACCTCGCTGTCTCTTATTTATTTTTTAAATTTAGGCTTCATATTTATTTTATCTAACTTTTTGAATTTCATTTATATATATATATTATTCAATGTTAAATTAGAACATGCACTACAAAACTGTACATCTTGTTTGAACATTATGTTTTTTTAAAACGTTTCAGCAGATGGGAATTACGATTTTTCACCTGATGAAACGTTAATATAAATTCAACGTTGAAACAAGATGTACAGTTTTGTAGTGGATATGTGCATGTTCTAAAGTAACACTGCATACTAAATATTTATTGCTCTACTTTTGTAGTGAGCCCTGTTTTAAATTAATATTTTGAAGGCTGATATCTTATTTTCTTCGTTCTTTTACATTTGGTTATATATAATGTTCAAACAAGAAGTACAGTTTTGTAGTGGGTATGTGCATGTTCTAATTTAACATTGAATTATATGTGTGTGTGTGTGTGTGTGTGTGTGTGTGTGTTTTATTGGTTTCCTTTAAGTGCCAGAAATATTTAAATAGGGACGTTTGATTTCGGTATTTAATGATTTTAAATGAACTTTGATGTTGGTTCCAACGACTTTTGAATTCATGCCTTGCACATCAAATATAGACTAACTTTGTCTGGATCCTCAACAGATGAGATATTGCATTGTACATTAATGATTCAATGCGACATTTATTATTAAGAGTACAGTTTAAAGGATTTCTACAGTTACATAAATTTACTTTATCGTCATTTCTTTTAAATATACTCTCTCTCTCTCTATATATATATATATATATATATATATATATATATATATATATATATATATTTTTTTGATTTTTGGTCTAAGTGTTTACTTAATATATTAGCATTATGTTTCTTAATAATAAAATTATAATATATATATATATATATATATCTATCAAGAGAGAGACCACCTCTCTACGACTGCTCGGTCTCACGTTGACTGCTGACCTGTGATGGGACAAATACATTGAGTCAATTGCTTCGTTCACCGCAAGGAAAGTTGGCTCCCTGTACCGCGCCAGGAAATTTTTCTCCCCGGAATCGATCCTCCAGATCTACAAATCAACAATTCTCCCTCGCATGGAGTATTGCTGCCATATTTGGTCTGGAGCCCCTTCTGTTTGCCCCGGGCTTCTTGATAGGCTCCAGAGGCGAATATGCAATATAATTGGCCCTGATCTGGCATCTCGTCTACAGTCACTTTCTCACAGACGCGTCGTCGCCTCTGTCTGTTTTACAAATACTTTCATGGCATTTGCTCCGAGGATCCCAGACTTCATGAGTTCAAGCGCTCTACGAGGCTGGCATTCCGCTCTCACCCCTTCACTGTCAAAACTAAATGTAGCCGTCTCTTCTGCTCCAATAGCTTAATGTCTCGCACCTCTCGCCTGTGGAACTCCCTTCCCTATTCCATTTTCCCTGAGAGCTATAATCTCCAGCTATTCAAATGTAATGTCAATCGACATCTCCAGTTGCCTTGATCTATTCACTACCTTCTCCTCATCCTTTTTCTATCACTCCTATCTGATTTTGTTCCAAATTTTCTGTAACCCCTTGCGTCACATCTGCAACGAAATCACGTATTTAAACATCACCTACTGAAAAACGCTACGAATTTATTCCACACTCAATAATGATCAAAGACATCACGCGCATAAATCATCCAGTTTTTTATAAATAATCATATTCTAACAATTTGATCTTGCATCCTGGTTGAAACTATACATTTTAAACTATATTAATTTTTCTCAGTTATTCTTATATCGATAGAAGAAATTTGAAATTCAAGTGAGAAAGGCTTATTAAGTTGCGTTAGTTTCTAACTTTACTGAAGCAGGTATGATCCAAATGTAGAAGCAACAGATTTAAAGAGGATGCATCGTGACAAGAGAAAATTTCCAAGTGCTGTCTGGCAGTCCTATTTACTTGTGACTGTTTCGAATCAAAATTTCTGACAGCCTTCTGAGAAGATGGCAGTTCAGCAGGAAACAAGAACTGTCTGACGCAACTGCTAAAATGGTCTTCATGAAACAAAAGCATACGGCGAACTTCGAAGCGATGTGAGACAATATTCTCTAGGTCTGTCTGGAATCATTTTCGTTGACTTCTTGCATTAAGTCGACTCTCAAAAGAAAAAGTTAAGAGCAAAAACATGAAGTCTACGAGAGTAAAGGTAGAGATTAATAGTTAAACAATTAAGTATTAAGAAATAATAGCAGAAGCAAAAGGTGGATAAGATGTAAATTTACGTCACTATCAGTAAAGATGGTAATTTGTTTTTTTAATCATTTCATCCAAAACAAGGCAATAAAGCCACTAAGACACAAGGGGTTACTGAGTGTAATAGAATGAGAAAAAGAACACATTATTAATTAGAGAGAACAATAAAAAAAAAACTGGCATTAAAACAGAAAATAACGATTGACTTTGCATTTACATTTTTGAAGATCAAAGTTAATTGGAAAGTTAGAAGCCGCAAGAGAGTTCCACGAGCGAGAAGTGTGGTAGAAGAAACTGTTAACATAGAACTTACGGATACATCTCGCCATTTCAAATGCGAAATGAGACATTGCATCCAATCTGCGCTGAAATTCTTAAAATCTAGATACCTTAGAATACAATAAAATTGATGAAGCAAATGAATTCAAAATAATTCGATGAAAAAAAGGAGGAAGATAAGAGATACGTTAAAAAAACAATTGAAAGACGACAGTGCATAACGAAAAATAAAATGTAAATGTAATTGACACAGAGCAGGTTCGAAAGCCCAGAAGGACACGAAAAAGAGATGGAAAAAGAAAAACGTGTCAAACATGAGAACGAAAAGATACTGAAGGCAAAAACAAAAAAAAAAAAAAAAATCAAAGTACAAACAATAAAATGTAGACGTAGCGCTATGGAAGCTGAAAAGAGATAAAAGTGTAAATAATAAAATGGTGAAAATTATCAATTATAAACAGGAAAAAGCAAAAAGCTGATGGAAAATATGCGGGGGGAAAAGTGGAAAAATATCGGAGCACGTATTATGTATTGCAGATAAAGACAAACAAAATCTAATAAAAAATACTTCTACATCTCAAACCTACATTACGTGTACAAGAATATATTTACTCTTTCTCTCACCATTTGAATACACTGAGCATAATGATTACATGAACTTGTAAAAAAAATATTATTTTAGGAATAAAAGATGGTGCAAGACGTATATGGAAGATGAAAATGAATAATGACTGAGAAAAGGAGAACTATACAAAAGGACAATATGACAAGTTGGTTATGGCTTTCACAGTTTCTTTGTGACTGATCCACTTCAGTTCTTGCGTCGGCCGATGTACCATTCTTCTCATTTTAATCTTCCATACAAAAAAGAATATTACTGTCACATTACTAGATCACTCGAACATCTTAACGTTGATTTCGATATACGTTCGCATTTGTTGAACGAAATTTGCTTAATGCTATAAAATTAATTTATATTCATGGTTTGACGTTCATTTCAGATTATTCCTGTTTGATAAGGTGGCGAGCGAATCATTGTTGCAGTTACCTGCTCAGACACACGTATTCTTTAAAATCTTAGTTAAAGTTTCTGAGCGTACAATTTCGTGTGATCAACAGTTTGAACAATACTAGTACATTCACACCATCGGCCACGATATATTGTGATAGTAAAATCGTTAGGGCTTCCGAACAATTTTCGATTACCTAATTATAATCGAAACGCCTGGGGCAAATCGTGGTATAATTTTAAGGACCTTAACAACAGCACCACAAACAGAGATAATCTCCACCAGCTGAAGTCACCTCCTTGTCAAACCAACCATGGTCAGATTCGAAACCGAATCTCTTGGGCGGAACTCTAACGTTCTAAACACGCGACTACGTACCAATTTTTGTAACGTTGTACGAGTCATTTTGAAACTAGTCCATTATTTAAATTGTTTTAATTATTTAAATTGTTTTAATTAATTAAATCGATGACGAGTGATACATTTTTAAATCGATCCCCAAACAGAAGAAAACTATTTAATAAATACACGTCCGTTTTTATGTGAGATTTTAAAGATGAAAGAAGCAGTTTGTAAGTTGATGGACGGTAATCTGATTTCATTAAAAAATAAAAAAAAAACGACGTAGAACTGAGGCGGACGTAGGGTTAGAAATAAATGTTTTATTCACAAAATAATTCCGGATTATGTTGTGTTTCAAATATGCGTAAAATTGAGGATCGATCGATTTTGGTGGTGTAGTTTTTATTTTATTTTATTTTATTTTTTTTGTTTTTTAGGGATATTTGAAAAAGACAACATGCCCAGGTTACTATCAATTAAGCTCTCTAAAATCGTTATAATCAACAGATTTTTCCGTTTTAATAATAATAATAATTTTAAAAAAAGAATCATAATTTATTCAAAATTCATTCATTTAAATTTGCCAATCATTATTGAAAAAATGATTAAGAGACGTTCGATTTAAAACTGGAACCGTAAAATATTGAATTATTCTAATTTTTAGCTTCTCGTATGCTAACAATTGTATTTTTTCATAGTAGGATTAACCCTGTACAAGACCGAGGGCCACTATGGTTACATTAAGAGGCGGTTTATGCCGATGGTAGGGTAACTGTTAATCCTAGACATGAACAGGTTAATTTTTTAGCGATCGAGGTAAACGTCCTCTTGGGAGTTGGTTCAGAAGAGCAGTGGTTCGTGGGAAGAAGCTGTTCGAGAGGAACTTACTCACCGGTGGAATACAGGGGAATGTGGCGGGGTGCTACAATGTGAGTGGGATGGCAGTTCCTAGAGCTGAAGGTTAGAACTGGTGCAACGAACGAATGTAGTTCGTTCGAGAAGATTCCATGAATGTAGCGATCGAGCAGTGAGAAACTTGCCGCATCCTGCCTGCAAGAGAGAGGTTGGGGTATGGAAAATAATTCTTTTCTAACAAGGTCTCAAAGACGCTTTGAACTCTATCAAAACTTGAAAGTGAGGTCTGGGCATCTCCCGCCCAAATATGGCAAAAGTACTTCATTTTCGGCCTGACCTAGCTCTTATAAAAGGTAAAGGATAGCATGAGGAGTCAGGTAAAGGGAGTCGATCAATGTTTCTACATCTTTTGCGATGGATCGTATGTACGAGTTCCACTTGAGGATAAGTATGACTTCAAGGCCCAAAGATCTCTCAAGGCAAGGAGCCTCCCCAAGAGGACATCAATTCATCGAGACTGGTAGTAGTTCGATAGGCGACGATGAAATATAACTAGTTTGGTTTTCGGGACATTGAACCAACCAGTCCCTCCACCTCGATAAGTTAGTGCTAGAACGGGTGAAAGTTCAGCTGTCAATCTCTGCTCATCAAGATTTTTTAGAGATGCACCCTTTTATCGATTAATGTGAATCACCCCAAGCAACGTAACAATGCGACTAAAACACAACGGGTTACAAGCTGTGGAAGAATTAGGAAGAAAAGCATTAATGGTGAGCAGAAAGAGAATAGAGTAATCAGGTGAACAGTAGATAGCGGTTGATAATGCCTTTACATTTTTGCAGATTAAAGTTGGCTAGAAAGCATGGAACCGGGAGGGAATTCTACAAACGAGAGAAAAGAAAAAACAGTTAACAGAGAATTTACGTCTACATCTAGCCACCTCAACTTTAAATTGATGAGATTTCGACGCATCTAGCGATTCCAAAACTAAGTACCAGAGCGAAGAACTCATTCGAACAATTACCATGAAAGTATTTATAGAAGGCTGTTGTAGAGTAGTTTCACAGTGGAGGCTGGTATTTCACTAAGTCGGTCCTAAAATAGGTTCGACGTACAAAACGTTAAGAACTTGATATAATAGGTAATGACGCAGAGAAATCTAGTGGTGGTCGCTGATACTTTTAGTATCTGACTAATGGTCGTCAGACATCGACTAACTGACCAACTCTCTGAGCGACTGGCGACTATTACTACTCCTACTTATTATAGGTGGGAGAGTCTATTAACTATAGAATAGGTGTGTTCCACTATAACAAAGGCACACACTGGCAACCTTAAGGCGATGGGAATGTGACTGGAGCCGGGCCGCCAGATCAGGACTAATAATACTGGAATTTCTTTGGATCTTATCAAGGTGCTCAAGGTAAATAGCAAGGGCCCCAGACTATATGCGAGAGCAATATACCAATCATGAACGAATGATAGATTCTGGAGAGAAAAATTGTCTCTGAACTGACTTTCTTAGCTGACCTAGTTGTGGATTCAATATAGTATTTCCACTTCGTATTCGCAGAGAATGTGGGCCAGAGAAAGCGGAACGATCCACTTTCCTGAAGGTTAACATGAGTCATGCTGATGGAAGACAGCAAGTGGTCCCTCAGATGATTAATGACTAGCATTTTTTGTTTTGGTGTTGTTTAAATTAACAAGCCATCTTTTGCCCAATGCAACAGTCCGGGCTTCACCGTTTTTATCTAGAGCATGATAAACTCTTTCCGCAAATATCGTCAGTACATCAGCAGTCGTTCACAAATGATCTTAATACACTCTTAGGCAGATCATTTATGTAAATTAAAAAGAGGGTTGGTCTTAGAAGTGACCCCTGGAGGACACTTGCGTTGACCCATAAAGCCCCGGAGGACTGGCCGTTAATAATCACCTTCAGAGCCTACCCGTTAGGAAGGAATTTATAATTGAGAAGATTCTTCTAATGATTCCATAGATCCCATTGCTTGTTTGAGCAGCAAGTCCTCAAATAATATATTGAATCCATTGCGAGCTCAGCTGGGAATATTATTGAGTTCTCCAGAAACTATCTTACATATCTATAAGTCTACTGTTCTTCCATGCTTATAATATTGCTGCCATATATGATCCGGTGCACCTGCTATTTAACTTGAGTCCCTTGATAAGATCCAAAGAAGAATCAGTAATATTAGTGGTCTTGATCTGGCGGCTCGGCTTCAGTTATTTTCCCACCGCCGTTTGTTTCTTTTCTATAAATATTTCATGGTAATTGTTCACATAAGGCTAGTTTTACAATTGTTATTTTATTCCCCCCCCACACACACACCAACAATGACTTGTATATATGAAGACTAGTTAGGACTTTCATAGAGACAGTGTGGTATTATTGTGGATGTGGAAAGGAAAGAAAGGTAAATAAGTATGCGTTGTTTTGGTGTTAGGAATAATGTTCTATGTTTGGGTCAGTGTTTGAGGTTAGCTAAGTTTAATATTAAAACAGTCCTTTTCCCCCCATTCCCCATTTTTGACTTTGTGCCACATTGTCTGTATTGAAGCTGAAATAGATATTGCTCTTCGATATGCGCGGTACTAGACTTGGGACCTCATCAATTAACTGTTGAGCTGCGACCGTTAGTTCTATGCTACGAGTTTCTTTTCTTGCCTGTGAAACATCATGCATTCCAGCTAACCTTAACGTACAAAAAATGAAATGTAACGTCAACCTCTATCTACTGTCCACCCAATTACTCTTTTCTCTTTCAACTAATCATTATTGTTTCTGTTCATAATTTTTCCACACCCTGTCGTTCCTTGTGTTTTACTGGCTTCTCTGTCTTGGATGCCGATTAAAAAAAACGCTAATGATAAAATTGCTTTGAAAGATTTAATGCTGAAAATAAGAACCGCTTTAATGATTTTGCGTAGTTCTATAGAGGCCGTCCTAGGTATGACGATAAACTACATTCAACAACAAGTCTTCTGATCAGGAGGTTTTGAGGAGCGGAGAATAACCCAGGTCCACCCAGATCCGGAGTGGTAGCATCTGTTAGGGTCCCAGCTATGGTAAAATAATTAACTCCCCCACAAAAAGGTGTCAAAACACTATACATATATAACATTTTGGAAAAAAAACTATTGCGAGCAATATATTTGTGAAGAAAAAATGTTGCCAGCAATAGATTTTTTTTTGGAAAAAAAAAAAATATATATATATATATATATATATATATATATATATATATATAGCAGCAATACATTTCTTGTAAAAATGATTACCAGCAATAAAAATCTTGTTGGCATTAAATAAGTCATTGAAGTTGAGCTTGCAAGAGCTTAGATTCTTCTGTAACACCGAACGAATTTTGATTATGAAACAATGGTGAAAATATATTTTTAAAAGGTGGGTGATAATAAACAGCCCGAGGGGAAGATAATAGTCAGAATTAATTTTAGTTTTCTCAATGTGGTGTGCTAACTTAAAAATGTTTATGATGCGTGGGAACTCACATGCCACGTAGGGTGGGTTACCTAAAAATGTTTATGATGGAGTTGGGTGGGTGGGATCTCACCTGCCACGTAAGGTGGCCTACCTAAAAAATGTTTATGATGGAGTTGGATGGGCGGGATCTCACCTGCCACGTAAGGTGGCTTACCTAAAAACTGTTTATGATGGAGTTGGTTGGGTAGGATCTTTTATGCCACGTAAGGTGGCCTACCTCAAAAAATACGCCTGATGTGCTATTGTGGCCTATTTTATCTCTGGTTGACTCAGTACCCAATTGATTCGTTTTCTTCCTTTATATGCTCCTTTGTTGTTAGCATTTTTCTTTTTTACCATATATCTCGTTTCAGAATACAATTCACATTCCTACTGTAAAAGAGCACATATTATTTTCTAGTAAAGAAATTTTATGCTCATAAATAAGAAACAATTTTATGATTAACCAAATGAATTTAATTATACAATTATAGATATATAATCTAATTACGAAATGTTCAAAAAAGTTTAATTAAATATTTTCTGATTTATTTTCTGTCTCATTTTTAAAACTTTTAATGCTTTTCTGCCGATACACAACGGTTAATAGGAAAGTTTAAATCTGTAGAACGTTATAAAATTGCCTTTTATATTTTTAACTACTCTTCTGAACCAGTCAGAATTGATATTTAATAAGTTTGTCTTACCTGTAAAAGAAAAATGGGACTTGGAAGATGGTGTTTCGTCAGTTTACCAACTGACAAAAAGCGTCTTTTTAAATTGTCCATCTTAATCTTGGTTTGTAACTAGGCTCATATACCTACAACTGTAATGAGAAGTACGCAACTATCTCACCCACTTGGCAAATCAGTAGCAGTCACAGTTTTTTTTAATAGTAAGCCCTCTGCTGAAAGTTTTCATTATTTTTAGTTCAATTTAAATGTTATCGTTTCATGTTAGTCTTTGACAATTGCAACAGTGGACCAAGTATAGAGATGAACACCATCTTCGAACCTCTGATTAAGAAAGGATATTCAAACATTCCGCCATTTGAGTACAAATATTAAGATTAAGGCTCTAAAAATAATATGGCATAGCGGACTAAAGCGTTGGTTAATATATCTAATTCCCTGAGTGGTGTGTTCAGTACGCGAGTCTTGTGCTGAAAACTAATTCTGGATTATTGGAAGGCTTGCAAAACTAAAACGAATAGACGAAAGAGAATTAAGATAACCCCTTGAAATGAAAATAATCCATATAGATTGAATTTATTTTAAGGTTGGATTAAAATTCCGAATGCATTACTGAATCTGAAGAATCCCGAAAGATGCATATACTTGTTCGAATAGAAAAAAAATACAATTATTATTATGAGTGCTGTTTAGTAAACCTTTTGAAATGTAGCTTTTTAAAAATAGAATCATTACAAATACGGAAATATTCCATTTTTGCTTATATTATGTCTAAATCATTACTCTGACATAAGTTATCATACCTAATATTTAATTACTCCTCTTCCGGTTAGTAATTTGATTTTTTTTGTCAATGGTTTTCATCGCTCCATCTACGGAAGATTGCACAATAACCGAGACCATTTCAAAGAATTGTGCCTTGTGTAAAAATGCGAGTTAAACAAAAATCTAGACAATTTGGTTAGTAAACAGATGAATGCAATTTTTTATGCATAAAAAGGTCATATTTCTAGAATCAGATGATCAAGAGCAGTGTTGCAAAGTTCACAAACAATAGTCTTCCGTTAAAACCTTAGGTCACTAGCTCTCATTTTGTGACGTGGCTGGTAAATCGTAAACCTTCCTAGATATTTGAATATAAACACAGCCATTATTAAATACTGAATACAAACATGGCCATTATTTGTATTAATTAGGCTTTCATTATTTTATGAAAGTCTAATCTTCGGTTTGGGATTAGTTCTTGAAAGGGGTGCAATGATGCCATACTGGTAAACAATAGATGTATGCACATCTCTCCAATAGAAAATTGTATACCTGCTATGTCAACCTCAGTATCTTATATCCCGAATAAACGCACGTTTATTGAAAAATTTCGTCTTGAAAATTATAACATGGACAGATTTATCTTAATTGGGTTCATTAAGGTGAAAGTAATAATGAATGTTTTACTGAGCAGTGTCTCACTATTCTACGAATGTCTTCTAACAAAACAGTTCCACTTTTGGTTCTGGTAAGAGGTGCAGTGATGGCATACATGCCATGAAACAACTCTCAGGATATTGCATATATCTCTAATAGAAAATTGTATATCAACTATGTCGAACTTACCACACGATATGAGCACATCAATAGATGATTCCTCTTCTAAGCTGTGACAATTGAATGTCTAGATCTGACAAAGGAATTATATCGGTCCACAAAGTAATACATGTCTGGCGAGGATCCTAATATGGAAACATTTCAAACCTCATCAGGATTACAAGGAAAAAAAGAGAGACTCGGACTATTTAATCTTCAAATAAGCACCGATAGGAAGTGATCGACACTGATTATTTAAGTATTGCATACCAAATCCCAAAGATATCGACTTGTAGAAAGGCACGTCTTTCCCTCCCGAGGCGAATCTACTGATGCGAAGCGGTGTTATGCTGATAGATATTCATAGATAGGATGAGAATGATTAAAAGTTCAACATTATCTATCAAGAAATAGCAAAAACCGCGATCTAGTATTGGAATGAAAGCAGTGATAGCATCTACCCTTAATCTTCATATAATTCTGGATATATAGAATTAGTAAATATCAAAAACTTCAAACACCTTGCTGTATGGGTCAATCGTGACAAATTTAGTATCGGGGATAAAGAAATAGAATAGTGAGAGATAGTTTCACCCAACATCGCACCTTGCTAGAGAATCAAAACATCAATCTAAAACCAAGAGTCATGTTCTTAAAATAGTCTCCTCAGACTGATGTCATGACGGGCCCCAGACCTGTTCAGAAATATCTGAAGTGTCAGCTGCGTATAGCCGCTTTCTCAGATCAATCGCTAAAATAGTTTTGAGCGAATGGGTTCTATAGCTATTAGCAAGGAATATTATTCTTCGTACCTTTTAGAGTGACGCTACAGAATTCCAAAGAACTGGACCAAATAGTAGAAAGCACATCCCTTGAGAACATACAACAACTAAAACTGATAGCACGTGCAACTAGCAGAGAAAATAATGATACAATGAAGGTGGTGACATTCCACATTATTTCAAACAACAGTCTAGGTAAGAAGTCCCCATTAATAATGAAAAGGTCAATGAATACTGAATGTTTCCTTATAAGGAAACAGTTAATATTGCCTTTATTATTATTATTCTTTGATTTGATAATATATGAAGACATTTTTCAAGTAGAGTCAGAAAATAAATTGTAGATTTAATAATGTTTTAACTGGAGTGAGCAAATCTGTATTTAACAGTTTTGAAGTAAGAAGAAGAAGAAGAAAAAACTTTCAATCATGAAGGTGTATCAAAATATGAAGTTTTTGTTAATCATAAGGAGATTTTGACAAAAATAACAAAGGATGTTAACTCAATTTCTGTAGATTTCAGTATCTATCCGTAAATTTCAAGTTTTGACAACGAACAAAAAAAGTTTTTATGAATATATAAATAGGGAAATAGCAAGAAATATCCATTTTCGTTATTGTCTCTTTTTGGAGAACACGTACTGCTGTTGAGTTGGTGCAATTATCACCTCGACGAGTTGAGTCTGTCAAAAATGGCAGGATAGTCTACTCCCCTACTGGGAAAGAACCGACATGAGTCTGAAAAATGAATTTTAATTAGATAGGATATCTTTAGTATCAAAATTTATTTGGATGCGAATGTACGAGAATAAAAGACTGTATTAATAACTCTTACATTGTATAGATGCAAAGAGCACAGCGACCTCTGCAATAGGAGAAAGCTATGAAATCAGAACATTATAATTATTAAGATACGACAAAATTACCTAGAAAAACATCATGTCATTAGGATTTTGTTTCATCGCGTTATCTTTTTAAGCACATTTTCAAATTTATATCCTATCAGTACAGCACAAATATTCATGCTTAATGATTGTTTTCTTTTTTATATAAACTTTTTAAAAACTAACATTCGGACGTTGGTCAAGAAGAATCTGGTATTGAAACAAAGAATTTATGCACGGCAACATTCCAGCACATGTGGCTCGTGTAAATATTGAATCTTTCCCGCCGTTCATTCACACAAACTCATTACATAGAATACTTGCTGTGTTCATGTTCCTTCATTATATCTTGTAAGTGTCAGATTCTCCAGGATATCTTTTTTTCATTACCTGTTAGTCCCGGGTATGACAAACTACATACGGCAGCAAGGTCTGTGATCGGGAGATTGGAACTTCTGAGGAGCTGAAAACCGCCTCTTAATTGCTTTTGTTACCAGGTCCACCCTAAGTTCGAAACATTATGAAAGTATAAAAATACTTTTTCATAATTAAGTAATTAATCAAGTTTAGAAGAAACCTCAACAGAAAGCACTGGACGGCAGTTTCGTCCTATATTTGGGACTCATCAGCAGTGCCCATCCACTACCGAGAACTGAAACCCGGACAGTTACGATAGCAGGCAAACGTCATATCAACTGTACCAACGAGGCTCGGTGACGAAATGGTAACGAATTAGACTCGATATAGAGATCACATATTCCGTGGTAGAACATATATTTTTACATAAATACATAACTAGAATACATATTTATAATAATACGTTTTATCTCTCATTGAAAGCATACAATTGTGTTCGAAATATATTTCGTTGAATTTGTAAGGTTGATATGCCTTAAACAAAATCAATCAACAAATCATTATCCGCCCCAAAAGTGCCGACTGCTTCTTTCTGATGGTAAATATCACTATCCTTCAGTATCTGTCTATATTTCTGAGATGAGGTATTATGTACACTATTTACATTATTCGGACATGGCACGTGGAACTGGAACAGTCGTTCGACATTCCAACCACCTGAAGAAGGCCGGAGCGTACAATTACCGAAACGTAATAAATATGGCAACAAAGATGAGGATAATAGTCCGAATAATGTAAATCGTGATTACTATCCTTGTAGTTTGTATTTTCTTTAGTCTTCTTTGTTGCTCAGTTATTCTGTCTATTCCATTATATGCTCAGTAGAACCACACTTCTGTGAATTCGATTCTCTTTATTATTTGTAGTGACCTTGTCCAGCATTCACGGTCATAGAGGAAATTAGGTATTACACATATTCTTTTATTTGTTTCCAACGATATTTTCATTACTGTTAATACTTTTCATATTCTGAGTAAGAGATTTTTGGCTATCCTTATCCAACTTCGGATATCAGTGTCTCATTTTCTGTTGACTATACGACTCATTTAACATTTTGTCCCTGATTGATTTTGATGTCCCCAATATGTCGGTCACGTACTGGATTGGCTCTCTTGAGATCATTCAATCTATCTTAGAAACTTCTCCCTGTTTTCAGTTTCTGTCCACTCTAGATTTTCCTTGAGATTTCTTTCTGAACCTGACACCAACACTCATCCGCATATCTTATGTTAAAATTATGAATTGAATTTATGGTAATCATTTTTTTTTATAATGATCCCATTTTATATGCAATGTAGACCCGGGGTTCCCCTTTGTATGCAAAACCTTGTCTTACACCCGTTTATGTTTACTTGCTCAACCAATTTTTTGTCAGGCAGTTTGCTCCCACTAAATACTACGGATCACTTTAATACAATTCCCATATAAATAAAGCTTTCCTTGTAGTTCAAATAGGTTTTTGTGTCGTACTTTATATATTGACTCTGTGCAGTCTATGATTGCTCATTTCGATAACATTCTGACCATAATTGAAAGTTGGTTCACTGTGTCCGGCCAGAAGGTTGTTCTTATCTGTCTATCTTGCACATTTATAAATCTACCATTCGTCTGTGTATTGAATACTGTTGCTATATCTGTACTGGTGCCCCTGCAGTTCATCACGATGTTCTCGACAAAATTCATAGAAGGATCTACAAAGTAATCGATTCTCACTTGGTATCTCTTCTTCAGTCATTTTCCCAAGGCACGATGTAGTTTCCCTCTGTCCAAATATTTTTATGGTATCTGGTCTGACAATTTTTCCCTGGTGCCCCGACTACATGAATTTAACCGTGCAACTAGATTGGCATTTACTGTTGAAATAGTTAAATATAACAACCACTTCTACTCCAACAGTTTCTTTTCTCGCACTTCCCGACAGTGAAACTTCTTCCTCGTTCTAGCTTCCCTCATAACTACAATCATCAAAAATTTAAATGCAACGTCAATCGCCATCTTCTTTTGCCTTGATCCCCGTTCATATTTTATCTTTACCTCAACCTCCCAATCTTTTCTCTTAGTTTCACACTCTATAACTCACGTCGTGCTAGTGGTACTCCCACCTTGCTTGAGGTGAAATGCTGAAAAAAAAAATAAATAAAAGGATTTCTTGATCCACTGTTTCCATTAGTTTCACTCTATTTCCCCGTCTATTTCTGCTCCGATCTCTATTGGTCAGAATCGTAATTATAAGCTTACTTATGTAACTAATGTTTCGATGAAATTCATATTCATTTACAACTGATGCTATTATTCGATATCTGATTTAAATTCTCATTTATTTCTCCTGTCGGTTTTCAAGTCGTATAAACATGAAAGCATCTCATTTACAATCTTATCTGGTTCCGCTGATTTTGTTTACTGCAGATCTTACTCCAGATTTTAATAATTCTGGTTTATTCTATGTTCATATATATAGTGTAGGTTTCACTCCTCTGTTGGTGACAAATTCTCCATTGAATGAGTTCCCCTTGTAATATCTATTCTTAATGAATGTTCCTTTTTGTTTTTCGACTTTATACTGCTTTGAGCACGTTATCTGTTATTTGTTTTATTTTATTTTTTTTACTTCTGCCTTTACCGTCTACGTTCATTTTTGCTCATTTCTAGGTGAGACATTCAACGTTTACTTGTCTCCCAACTTGTAAAAAAACTTGTTTAAACTACAATACTCAGTACCATTTGTTGGTATCAACTACTACCTCTTTATTAGTTAGGGAAATTCAACTAATCTGATTTTTCTTTTCTGATGCCCTTTTTAGTCAATATCGTTATTGATTCCCTGGGGTGAAACACAAAGTTACCAAACATTTCTATGCTTCCATTGTATATTTGTCTTTAAATATAACTATACTTTTTTTCTACAATGTGAATAGTGCTGGACTGTTGCATTCTAGTTTAGCTCTTGCTTCAGTTTTTTTTTTTTTTTAACATTACGTAATATTAACCTTAGTTTACATATGACCGGAAGGAAATCGCTACCACTTCCGGCGCTTGGCTATGCTCTAGAGCTTAAAACAGCAGTTCTATTTTTTTTTTTTTTGATTGTCTGTCAGTCTATCGGGTTCATTTTACCCTCTCATGTGCTGATTTATTTTCAAGTCAGATGTTGGTTATGAAACACTATCCGTGCACCAGTGTAAGCATTTTTTTTCGGCACTCTTTTCGCGATTTAAGTCCACACTTGCCTACTATTTAATTGTTACGTTCCTTTCTTACTATTGCATATACGTTCCTCATCATTATAACTTCATACGAGTTGCATTAGCTTTTGGTATTATCTCGTATGCTTGTACGAATTTCTTCGGTGCTTTCTAACGATGGTGTCTATACAAATATGCGGGCTATACTGAACGAGCCAGTTTCAATTTTCACTATTGATACTTGTTCTTATTTCGGAATATATTTCTTCTTGTCATTAATATTAGACCTCCTACTTTTTTTTTTTATTTCTTTCTCTTCGCCTCAAAATACGACCCTGTGTCCAGGACGGGTGAAGTGCCCATTACTTATCCATCTTTTTTTCTTATACTTCTGGTATACTGATGTTTCGTATTTTATCAAATAGGAATAGTGTCCACAACCTTAGTACTATTTTGCGTTTTTTTTTTTTGTTTTTGTTTTGCGCGCGCGGGAACAGACTCTGAATGACGTCTAAAGGAACTCTGGTCTCACATATCATTCTTTATTGAGTGAGGAGTCGGATACAACTGAGCTGGAAATCTTAGCACCATTTTTGATTTTATTCATGTTTTGCGATGAATGCTCTTTAGCAAGATAAGGTGATCATTTCAGGGTGACTTGTATCAAGACGCCGTTAAACATCTAAGATAAATATTTGCTCTATTTTTTTAAGTTTAAAACTAATACTATTACTGCTATTTCCAATATATGTGTATTACCCTTTAGTATCAGTATAAGTCCTTAAACATAGTAACTATAGCAGCCCTTAATAAAACTTTTATCAGCAGTAGCTCAGTAATATAAAAAAAACTCGTTAACCCTAAAGTAACTAACTCTTCCGGGTTTTCCTCTTTTGTAATGTGTGACATGAACTGTTCACGCAGAAGCTAAAAGGGCTGTGAACGCTTCACATTAAAACACACCAACACAGTAAGTTCCACTCGAATATATTCATGAACATTTCGATGTCTATGCAATTTACGTCTAACAAAATTAACTTGTTTTTAAACTTTTTTGTTAATTTTGTTTCATAAATGTTATCTTGCATTGGAAATCAATTGGTCTTTTATTTTGTGCTATATGCACCATCATTATTTCATAAGTTCTTTAAGGACTAGATATAAATGTGATATAAATCTTTCTGAAGAACATTTGTCAGTATTTAATTTGGCGAAAGAAAATTTAGTTAATGTAGGTAACCTCACTTTTCCCAATTATAAAGCAGAGTTATACTTGGAAGTCGATGTCTCGAGTTTTGCCATTGGAGCAGTCTTGCAACAGCGTGAATCAGATGAATGGTTGCCAGTCTTAAAAAAATGATCAAAAACCTCTATTCGGTACTGCACTTTCGGGCGAGAGTTAATGTGCCATCCGATATTTCTTGGAAGGTAGATATTTTCACGTGCTCACATACCATACACCTTTAACTGGAATAATTAAGGCGAAATCGGATAACTATTCTCCTCGGGAATATAGGAACTTCGATTACAACTGATATTCGAAATCACAAAGGTTCTGCGAAACATTCTAGCAGACTCTCCAGGAATATTTCTACAATTAATATATGTCCAGTTATCGATTGTGAAGCTATTGCAACTTCCCAAAAAAGATAAATATATAAAATCTCTTTGAGAGGACTATAATCCTTCATTATAAATTAAAGAAATATACATTCCACAAGTGAAACGTTCAATTTGTTGCGATATTTCTACAGGAAATGTGCGCTCTTTTATTCAAAAAACTCTTCGTAGAAAGCTATTTGACAGTCGGCAATAATATTACATATGGGCGTAAAAATACGATTTGCAGGGTAATTGGTAAAAAATTATATCAGGCCCGGAATCAACAAGGATACCCCCGATTGGTTACGTCAAAAAGCCAAAATAGGGACACACTAATTCAGTTCCTATATTTTTACCATTCCCTATACTCGATTTGACCATATGTCCATATCGACATTACCAGACCATTCAATTTGTTATGAATATTATCTGCTCACCTGAAACAATTCTTCTTAATGACATCAGTGCGAAATCGGTTGCACAGGGTTTTATAACTGGTTGGCTCAGCAGATTTAGTATTCCCACTACCATCACCACGAATAGAGGAACACAGTTTGAATCCTAACTTTTCGTCTCTCTAAACAACCTGCTTGATAAAATTAGAATTCTTACTATACTCCTTGGATACAGAACATTCCATTAATACTTTTAGGTCCAAGAACAGCTGTAAAATCTGATTCACAGACCGCTGTAACCGAACTTGTATTTGGCACACATTTACGTCTATCAGGAGAGTTAATAATCAAACCAAATGAAACACTCTTGTATTCTGATTCATTTTTAGATATCTTGAGGTTGGAGAGGTCTCATGTAACATCCCTATCTCCTAGACAATCAACCCATGTTACATAGGTCCCAGAGTCACTGAAAAACTGCCAATAAAAAGAATGCATCCAGACATCTCTTAGAATCAACTTATAGAGGCGCTTACAATGTAGTACAGAGAGACATTTCACAATTGTGATTAATTATAGACTAGATACTATTTCCATTAACCGACTAAAACCGACACATTTAGAAAATATTGGAGATTATTCATTAAAGACGACCAAACAACCAACCTAGAACCTCAAAGAGCTCTCGTCACATTAGATGGCCTAAGAATCTATTTTCTTACCAGACATAAGAATTATCTTACTTGAGATTGTTGTACAACTATATCGCTTGAAAGGACATACTGAAGTGGCCGTTAATATCAGTAGAAACCCTTAATAAACCTTGTATCAGCAGCAGACATGGAATATAAAAATTACGTGTATCCTAAAATAACTCTCTTCCGGGTTTTCACCTTTCGAACTATGTGACAAGAACTTCCCAAGCTGAACGCTAAAACACACCAACACAGTAAAGTCCCACTCGAATATGTTCATGAACATTTCATTGTGTACTCAATTTACTCTTAACAAAAACTCGTTTTAAACTAATTTTTTTTAATAAATGTCATCAATGTTAATAAATGTCAATTGGTATGCTATTTTGTTCACGAACTCTTTTTCACCATAATTTCATGTACTATAAAATATTCCCATAAGAAATTTTACACATTATTGATGTAGTCAATCACTAAATATCTAAGTTTGGGATTTCATTTTTGTCTATTAAATCAAACTACTTAGGTAAATTAAGATAAAAGAAAGTAGTCGACCCATGGAGTAGCCTGCATGTTTTCTATATGTAAACATTGTCGAATATCATTGAACCATCAAAGGAAGGCGTCGGTATCCAGCCGATAAGCAAATCTCATAAACATGAATCTTGCAAAACAGACAATGCATCGTTCTACAGTTAAGGTTGTTTGAAGTTAGAAAATAAATGAAAATTATATCAGTAAAATATATTGTTATTCGAGCGATCTAATTATCTATTATTCTACGTCATTTCCTTGACTAAATCCATGTAGTTTTAATCATCTCCTTTCAGTTACTTCCATATCAGCTATTTACATTGGTCTTTTGCGATGCTTGAATATGAATATTTTATTTATCCTATTTGATCTATTCCAGCATTATGATATCGTTATTTATGCCCTCGTTTCAATAACCGAAATTTGTGCAAAATAACAAGGTATACTTGCTACATTATTGCATAAATTTATATTATTTACTCGGAATCATTTGTATTTTCCAACGTGTATTATGCGAATTTTGAAGTGATTTTTTTTTTTTTTGATTTTGGCTTCGAGACTGTTTTGGCAAACTTGCATCTTTTATGGTACTCTACAGATGTTTCTCCGTTACAATTCCAACTATGAAGCCGATTCTTCCCTACGGACATGCGCACTGGGACCAGTAATGTAGCCAATCAGACTCATCTGAGACTAGACATGACTGGTCGTCGTTATCAACTATTTCTTCGCTATGCAATATTAAGAAAATCAATTATGAATCTTGTTTGCAAAATAATTCCCCGGGTCACAGCTAGTGTTGGCAGAGAGGAAATATGCGAGTAAACCACTTCAAACTAACACAAAATGGCGTCGTAAATACTGAGAAATTGGTTAACTAGAAAATTACTTTAAGACGAAGGACAGTTAAATGGGCCAGAAAAAAATCGGGCTAACAGCGGGTAATGTTCTAGCAACAAGATGAGTAAATATTTCCGTTTGGATTCTTTGCATTATAAAAATACTCTATGATTACTGATTAAATGCATAACGGAAAAGTATACTATAATATCTAATTATTAAAATATTAACTTGGTTTCTTGTTTGATAAACGAAACCAACTGTCATGATTATTCAACTTTGTTCAAAAGTTTCTGAGTATATCGGCTAACATGAGAAAATGGCTACTTTTCTAGCTTCTTACCTTTTATATTCTTCTCCTTTGAATATGTTAATCTAACGAGCAAATATTTCATCTCCGGGAAAGTATTCGTAATATTCTTTGCCTATTGTTATATCTTAATCCAAATGATTCTTAATCCTCATGAATCATACACAACGAGATCATTTGTTTCATTCTATAGGAAAAGGTTTCTTTGGTTTGCGTAACTATAAATGCCTATTCAATGAACTTCGGCTTTCTTCTCTGGTCCTTGGCTGATCAGCATAATCTTATATTCTGTTCCTGTTTATTTTGCTATAATGACCGTCTTGTTGCCACATTGCATTATAAAATTGATTATTGCTGAATCCAACTTCTTATACCACACCGAGCTGCCAAAGGTAAACATGAATATATGCAATGCCCAAAGAATACATAAATATATACTTATATTTTTAATGTCGAGAAAAGGAAGATTCAACTATACGATATTTGGTGCTAATATATTCGTATAAATAGGCTAAAATGACATACTATTGAATGATATATATTAAAAAATGATTGCCATGTCTTCTATAATATTAAGCATTTACGGAAACAAGAATAGGTATATCTAAAGTTACCTAGATATCTATATGTTGATTGATTGAATGTCAGGAAGGAAGTCACTCAAGCTTTTGTTATTGAATTTAATCCACGCTGTGTCTTTCATTTTGTTTTAAACTACACTAAAACTAGTACGTACACGAGTTTTAGAGAGGTTTGATGTGGTCCAGTAATGGGCTTCAGTGCTTTGTAAGTAAATTGGTCTGAAACAATCTGTGTTGTTTGCTTGAGCAGAAGCTGTCAGGAGACCAAAATCCATTAGTTGCATTAACTTTTTTTTTATCTATAATTTATTTTGAAAAGAAAAACACTGCTCATAGTAAAATGGTAAAAAAGCCAAAGTATGAAATTAAAAGAAAAAAAATCAAACAAAGAACATTGTAAAGCTAAAACGCTAATAATTACAAAAAGGGAATTACATATCAGTAAAAAAATAGGGAAGATCAAAGAAATCTAAATGTTTCTACTCAAATCGAATCTTGAAGAATTGCATTTGAGCAATAACCATCAAATTAACTGTTTTTTGTTTGGAACGGGAAGTTTTTAACATTTTAAAAAAGTTCTTGAGTTTAATCATATGTTATCAAGTTAGATTTTCTTTCAAGTTTGAAAGAGTCTTCATTTGTTTTCTTTCTCTTTATTTCATTAATGTCTGGTTATATTTTACTTCTTTGATTCTAATAAAAATCGAATAAAAATATTTAATTGTTTAAATTTAAAGTCATCTTCACTTGTTTCCGTGGCATTTGATAATAAATGCACTAAGCCAAAAATCTATCTATCGATATTCTTAAACCCTCCACGCCAAACAAAATGCAATAAAATTAAGTGGTATTACTCTTGTAATTGGTAAATGTCTATTATGAAATTCATTTATTCTCATACATTTATTGATTGAGGTTATGATACTTGGATCAGAGAAAGAAAAAAAAAAGAAAGAAAAAGAGTCAAGAGGAAAATTCATAATGCAATGCTAATTTATCAATATGCTGCCGCGGGAAACAAATTCTATCAGACTAATTGGATGATAATATAAAACACATAATAAAATGTACATCCATAAGTTCTAAATTGGTCTCTTGAGCGGAGAAAAAAAAAGACGAAAACGACATAACTAGCGTATAAATAAAATAAAAAAAGGACATCAAGGATATAAAATTGTTAATGAAAATTATATAAGGTACAGAATATCATTTCCAAGCAAAATAACTAAGAAATATATAATGGAACAATTTTAAACAACTGAACAGGTATGTAACATATCTGAGAAAGAAGAACATATGTTAACTATCATTCAATGTAAATAAACTATTGCTTTTATCACAGAAAAGCTTTAATTATTCCTCTAGTTTTTATTAAAATATATATATTTCTTTGTGTAAATTTTGTATTTATCTAATATTAAGCGCTCTCTTCAATGTCGAGGCAGATTAACGAATTTTGGATTTCGTCAGAATTTCACGAGGTAATCAGCAAGCCAGAAGGCTTCACAAAATTGATTTATATCACGTTTTCACACACATACTATATAATTAATGCAAAGCAAAATTGTCACTTAGCTGATTGATGTTTTGTTCAACACCTCGACTCATAGACGAAATATTTCATAATCGCTGTATCCATTCGTAATCAGAACTGAGTGAGGATTTTCTCATTTTCATACAAATTTAAAAATTCATGTATGCGCTAGTTATTGGTGTTAGGTGGATACTATGTGTGTATGTTAGTATGTGTCAAATGGCGTTGTTATTTCTCCATACCATCATAGTCTCCCCTCTCTCTCATATATATATATATATATATATATATATATGTATGTGTGTGTGTGTGTACATTTCGTTGAATACGACAGACAAGTTTCTTGATACAATTTCTAATTCGATCTAATTTTTTTTTTCTTCTCGGCTGATAAATTATATAAAAACTGTCCGAATATTCTTTTTATCCGAGCGCTTTCGGCTATACATTTAGCCATTTTCAAGGATTAATTATTTTAACTGTTAAATAAGAAATAGTTTGTTGTATGTATGTTTTATAAAATGATTTTATTTTTCAAAACACGGTCAATATATTGTGTCCATGTTCATATTTAATATTATCAAGTGTTGTTTTTTGTTAATTATATTAATAAGGCTTCCATTATGTTTAGCCGTTTTTTTTGTTTTTTTTTTTGCATGTACATGATGCTATCATATCAGCGTTGAGATTTAAATGAGATCTAATTGAGCTATGGTTAGAAACATGTAGAATGAGTCTGCGTGTCAAGCATGTTGTAGTGTGGCCTATATAATTATTTAAGAATTTTGATTGATCAGGAATACAATTCCTTAATGGGCATTTAAATTCGTAAATAATATTTGCCCTAATATTTTTAAAATGTTTTCATTTTTCAAAACAATCAAGATATTAAAATATCTTGACTATGTTTTGAAAAATGAAAACATTTTAAAAACATACAAACTATTTCTTATTTAACAGTTAAAATATTTAATCTTTGAAAATGGCTAAATGTACAGCCGAAACCGCTCACAAAGTTTTTATATAATTTATCATCCGAAAAGAAAAAAATTATTAGATTACATTAGAAATTGTATAAAAAAAAACAACTAAAAAGGACCTCGTCTGTCGTATTCAATGAAATGGGCATGAAAGAAGGATTGTTGCCTGAATACACACACTATATATATGGCAAATCCGAAAAACGTTTGGTGACGTGTTTGACCGACTCTGTTGATGTTGCCACGTCAACTCATGCGCAAGAAACGAGAGACGCTGGTAGTGTCAAAATATTTGAAAGATTTTTTTTTCAATCTAGCCAAATACATATGCATTGTTTTTCTCTCAATCAGCTTTGCCACAGCTCTTTTATTTTGTAATAATTTATGAGTCTTTTGTTTCGCATTGAATATGAAATAGTTAATGTTATTGAAGGGTCTTGAAAGTATAGATATTTGAGTTTATTTTTACATAAATTTATGGATTTCTTCTGATATGTCCAATTACAAGCGGACTCTACCCACCTAAAAAAAAAACTAATGTTGGATAGTTTCCACCGTCTGTTTATTTCTCGCATCCGCTGATGAAGAACACAGGCGTGTTCGAAAATTCCAAAAGTGGAACCTCAATCTCGGTTCTTCATTTTTGTCACCTGGTTAATACAAAATCGGACATTCACTTTCTCACCACGCGCAACACCTAATCATTGTTCCTGAAGGACTGTGGTCGCTTGTATATATACAAACTTTCAGATACAAAAAAAAAAGATATGCTGTGAAAATGAGTGTATGTTTTATTCCCCACTTTCTTATATTGTCATTTTCATTATTAGTTTTTGTTACGTTTTTATTTCTGTTTATTTCTGTTTATTTTTTTCCGTATTTCCTATTTTCTGACAATGATTTTCCAAAAGGATTCTTTTTTTACCTCTTATTTTATTTTGGTTTTATTGCCTTGTTGCACTCTAATCCCATCTCGATACACAACGCATCTAGTTTTGCGGGGTTTTTTTTCAAGTTCCCTTTTCATATTATCATTATTTTTAGTATTATTTTATTTTTCATTTGTTTCAGTTTATTTTTCCGCATCCCCATTATCCAACAATTATTTTTCTGAAAGAATTCTTTACCCACTTTTTTTGCTATTTCTTCCATTTCTCTCCTTTTGTTCTTTTTCACTTTACTTTTGACAATCTCACTATATTCCCACACTGATCCTAACTTACAAAAACAAAATCTTTCAACACTAATGAAGCCCTGGACCTATAACACTTTTTCCCCGAGGTTCAACATCTCGCTCTTCTACCACCAACCAAACTTTTTAAATCTGAGTTTATTTTCACATTAAGTTTCGCACAGCGACAAATCAAACAGGGCACGGATTTTTTTCTAATAATTTCACCTACAAGCGGATTCTACCTACCTCAAAAAATTAATGTTTATTCCTCGCATTCGCTGATGAAGAACACAGGGGTGTTCGAAAATTCCGAACTTGAAACCTTAACAAGGTAGCAAAAATGAAATGAAGCACGTAAATTAATATTAATGTTTTTGTACTGATTTCATTTCATCGGTACCCTTTCGTCCTACTTCGTTTTATTGACCAACTTTGAATATATATATATATATATATATTCAAAGTAAATTGACAGTCCAGTTAATAGTAAACAAGAAATATCTATACCCCCATTTACTTTTCGATTAGAATGTCTCATGCTCAACTTCACGAGAGCGCCACTTTGCGTCTGCTTGGTCTCACGCTGTCCACTGGTCCAAGATGGAACATACGTTGAATCAATAGTTTCATTTACCGCAAAGAAATTTGGTTCTCTGTGTCGCGCTAGAAAGTTTTTCTCGCCTTAGTCCATGCTTTAAATCTATAAATCGACCATTGGCACTTACAGGGAATACTGCTGCTATATATGCCCTGAAGCCCCCGCTGTGCATCTGAAGGTCCTCGATAAAATCCAAAGACGGATATGCAAAGTCTTTGGTCCTGATCTGGCATCTCATCTTCTGTCGCTCTCTCACAGACGTGCCGACGCCTCCCTCTGTATTTTATACAAATAATTTCACGGTAACTGCTCCGACGATCTACTTTCGCTGGTTCCCAAACTGCATGAATTTAAACGTGCTACTAGTCTGGCATCTCAGTCCTGCTCTTGCACTGTCGAAACGTTTAAATGTAGCTCTCTCTTCTACTCCAACAGCTTCATGTCTCGCACTTCCCGTCTGTGGAACTGCCTTCCTCGCTTCTCTGGCAGTTATAGTCTTAAAATATTCAAATCTATTGTCAATCTTCTAAAGCCTTGATCTAATTCCTCGTCCTTCTCTTTATCCTTTCCTCAATGGTCTCTTTACTCTTGCTCGAACTCTCTGTAACCATCTTCCCTGCTAGTGGCGCTCCCGCCTTGCTTGGGGTGAAATGCTTAAAAAAATAATAAATAAAATAAAAAATAATATATATTTTTTCCTTGAACCCCTGTGCCTATCGCTGGTGTGAAAGTGTAGCATAACTACGAATTGTATAGCTGGCCTTTCGTATTTGAGGATACCCGTCTACTATGGTGGCTAGCCAATACCTATTGAAGACTCTTGCTCAAGGGCATTTGTGTTTATTTAACACCCACCCAGTTCACTTGCGGTTTATACAACAAGTATGCTGAGCAGGCCTTAGTTACAGTTTCTGGGAAAGAGCGTTTTATCAAGCGTGATCAACGATTTGAACAAGGCCAGCACGCTGAAGCCCTCGGCCACAATGACTTGTTACTTCGTGCTAGCACAGATATCCACGGCCCCCAAGGTCTCCGTCTATCAAATTTCACTCACAAGCCTTGGGGTTTCAGGAACTTTCCAAAGGAGCTACAGGCTGCGATCGACCCCTCCTTTCGGATAACAAGAAGTTCTGACAAATCGACAATGCTGATATTTGAACTCGGGTCTCATGATCAGAATCCGGACGTTCTAACCACTCGGCCATAATATATAATAATAATAAAAAAAAACATGTCTGTAACTATTCACTTCCAAGATAATTCTAAACAGTATTTTCATAATTATTAATTCTTAAAATCAAAGTAATTTACTTTCGAGAGTTAATAGGAATATCGATTCACCATTTAATTTTTGATCAGAGACAAATGGTTTCATAGCTGATAATCAAAATCTTGAAAACGCTGTATACATTGTTAAAAATTGGAATAAACTGACAGTTACATTTATTGAAGTGTTTCTTGCCAAGTTCGAAATTGTAGATAGATAAGTTTATTGAATTCCCGTGAATTGTTCGCTAGAAATGCAGACTTGAAGTGCCTATCGAATTTCTGAAAGTTCTGCCTCACGTTTTCCTCTTCCAAAGACAATTAACTACTTTAAATAATGCAGTCTTCACTTGGGAATTTTCAGAAAAAAAGAAATAAAACTTCCTACACAGCAACAATTAATTACATTTTAATTCAATTACAAATTTAAGTTCATTTTTAGAGAAAATTAATGAACTTGATGTAGTAAAAAGAGCTTTTCAAATTCGATCGGCATTTAATAGGTGGGTAATTTCATTTTCGAGCGACTTCACAGCTGATTCTTGATATGATGTCTCGGCTTGATGAAATGACAATTTCCCCATTGTTTCAAACAATACATGCAGAATACTTTATTTAAATTTTCATTATTTACAGTTTCTATATTTTGAATGTGCTGTTGGTATGGCTCTACTTAACATTACACTTTAAATACACTTATATATATATATATATATATATATATATGTTGCACGTGAATTAAGTCTAAGTTATACAACATATAAGATATTTTTGTAAAATTATGCGTATGATTTTCAGTGAAGCAAAAGAGAGAAACTTCGGTTTATTTTGATTAGATTTCGATATGTCAACAGAAGCGGCGTCTATTTTCGAGGAACCAGCATAGTGTTTTGATCTCTAAAATGAGTTCTATGAAGCTTAGTCAAATCAAGTTATCAGTCAAATATCCGGGAAGTTCATCTTAGCAGATGACTGTATAATTATCCCGTCATTCTTATCTGCTTGATTAGAATAAGGATACACGATACACATCAAGTCTTAAGACGCCCGCGTATTACGAATAGAAGTTTAATTAGAGGTAATTATTGTGTTGTTTAATTTTCTGATATCGTCAAAATGATGATTTAATAAACAGATGCCTCATATCAGCAATTACTTATAGAAAACAACTTATAATCCTTTGTTGTCTTACGGTTGAAGATAAGGTTAGAAGAGGTTTTTCTTTCTAGCATCGAACGAAGATTTTAACTCATTTTTGTTGAATTAAAATATAGGTTATAATTTACAACATTATGACCGATTCCCATTTTGCATATATAGGTGCGTGTCTGTATGATCTAGTGGTTAGAATGTTAGCGTTCCGGCTATAAAACATGGCTTTTGAATAAGGAGGTGTTTTCTTGATAATATCAGCAGTGAGGGAGAACTGCTCAGCGTGCGGTACAGACATGAAAGGTTTGAATATCTGGACGACGTCGATGATTGTGTTCAGCATATTTGCAGTCTAAAACCACAGTTTACCTCTGTGAATATTGAAATTCAGTAAATGTATTTGAAAGAATTGAATAGCCACGCTACCACACTCAGAAACACGCAACCAGTAGCGTTTATTAAGTTGAAAAAAATGTCTTGGCTGAAACTACTTACCCTAATTCTGCACTTCGGAGTCGATTTCAGTACAGCTGACACACACACATATATATATATATATATATATATATATATATATAAGAAATTTATAAAGAAAATTGCAGAAATGCAGAGAATAAATTAAAATGTATGAAAATATGATAGAAATTTTTAATAGTTCTATATTTATTCGGAGTAATTTAAAATTTTGACTAAGATGTTTGAATAGAAAACTCAACTCGTATTGAGTGTTTTGTTGGTGGGAAAACCATAGACGAATTCCAAATATAAATTCTTGGACGTGATAAACATTTTCAGAAAATATTCAATTATAGCAGGTAAATTCTCTCTCTCTCTCTATATATATATATATATATATATATATATATATATATATATAGATAACTAGACTCGTGGTATGATTTTAGCTATCACCTATAAATATGTGTTTCTCTTTGCCTCGTTAGCCAAACTTTCCCTGACGATCCGTGTAGGTGAAACCTAGGTAGTTTTGTCTGGCTCACTAGGGGTATGTATATATATATATATATATATATATATATATATATGCTTTAGTATTATTTAACACAGAATTAAATATATAGGTATATAACGAACTATATTTCTACATTTTGGATATGAATATATACGCATATTTATTTACAAACGCACACACACACACACACACACATATATATATATATATATTTATTTATTTATTTCAAGCATGTTTAGTTGAATAATTTAGACAGGTACCTATCATATTCACTGATCAATTTCTTAGTGTTAACTGATTAAGAAAGAGTTGAAAAATTGAAAGATGGATATCATTTTTATGCGACCTAAAATTTTAGGTGAATAATAAAGAATGTATGATTTTTGACTTTGATATAAATCAGTTGATCCTATTAATACTAGAGCCACTCAAACCTAACAATTTTTGTTAGGTTTGAGTGCTCTAGTATTATTACATTTTGTAAAGAAACCCGTGACCATATAACGTATCATAACTCATGATTTCAAAATGAAGAAGAGACGTTTGAATTTTTAAGAAAACTTACTGGCAATTCTGATCCGTAGTAAACACATAAGAGGATTTCTTAGATTGTTTCAGTAAAATATAAAGTAAAAATGAATGCAGCTTAGAACATTGGAAATATCTAGAATTTTGCAAGGAACAAAAGTATATTGTGTAATACGAACGTAATGATTTCAACCAGTAATCAAAAGTTCATCCGTGTCGGGAAACTAATTCACCCTTTCACAAACTAACGACAGACATTAACACCACGGGATTATACAAAACACCCTAAAACGTCGATTAAAAGAGAAAAACGTTTCCTTGACAGTCGTGAGTTCAATTCCAGGGTCTGGAAGTGCTGGAAAGTCATGTTTTGGTTTTGTACAAGAATTGGTCAAAAAGACGAAAAAAAAAAAAAATTGGTGTGTATTGATGTATATGAAATAAACCGTGAGTCTGAAAAGTCGAATAATTTAAATCTAACACCGTGTTTTGTATAAAAGTTAGATTTGAACTTATAAGAAAATACTGAGTGCGATGAGAGACACCTGAAAAAAGTCAAAATCTTGTAGTGATTACTACTATGTTTGCCACGCCTACATTTTTCTCAACTGTGATTGGTCAAATAATAAATACTAAATATCACAGGACAATTTACTGATCGCATTTCACCACACTAAATTTTTCCTACCATTAACTCACAAACATGCTTTTGTTATAAAATCACCGATTGGTTAATTTTTCCTCCAATCAGATATTTTTCGTGTTCTTTCAAAATTGTTCCCGCGTTCGTGCTGGGAGCCTACCGATAGTAATATAAGTCCGGATTCATTCGCAAATTAAACAGTAGAGTTGAAGACAGTAGAACTCAACTACTCACATGCGTCTACACAGATTAATCATTCTACTCACTCCGCACGCACACACACAGAACTTGAATATCATTCACCATCAGTTCTTTGTGAACAAGCCAACTCGGTTAGTTACAAAACACACAACTGTACGATCTTCTGAATATACATTTTATTTTAACACAGAACTCTGAACATTATATTATGAAAACTTGCTTATTTAAATATCACCATATTCAACTAACAGATAAAGGGAAACTACTTTTTTCTCCTTATTCACACATTACAAAAATTACCTTGTATTTGTTGTTGATTTTAATATATATGTTTTATTGTTGCAACACAAATCAGTTTTCCATTATTTTTCCTTGATTTTAAAAAATGTATAAATGTTAAATGCTCTTCAATACGCAGCCACATTAATCTTTTCAACAAAAACACCATTTATATTGGTAACCCCAACACTTAGGAAAGCAGCATTTGCATTCTACAACGGCCGAAGCGTTACGAGTATAACAACAAAGTTGAGTATGTAAGGCCAAACAATAATGCATATAATAATATTTATGCGAAACTAAAGACCATGACGATCATTTAAGAAAGTTGACATTGATAAAAACAAAGAAACATCGAAAACATGCACAAAGCTTTATTAGTCAGTCATTGTCGCAGTCATTTTCTATTACTTTTCTTTTTAGCTTATAGCGAAATTCAATTTAGTGAATAGTTCAGCAATTAGAAATATTTCATCAATGTAATTTTAATGTCAAAAATCTTGTGGTTCTTTTCTTAAACATATCGTGAAAAGAAATTATTCTTCCGTAAATGTTTTAGCAAATGATCTGCGATATGGCTTTTGTATTGTTAAAATTGTATTATTTAATTCAGAGAGCAATATGTTCCTTTAGAATTATACAGGATAGCAATAAAGTCACTATACAGTTAATAATAGCAAATAGACAACGCAACTAATCAACATTCCACAAATTATTATTAAAATGGTTTTGGTTAATAACATTAATATGCTATAACAAACAATAATAAATTAATTACCGCTAATGTCAGAAATGCAAACCACCTGCTTCAACGTTTTGCTTTTTTATTATAAGTAAATGTATAGCGACTTTATCGCCACCCTATATGTTGTCGTAAAAGCCGTGACCACTAGATTTGTTTGGTATTCAATACAAATACAAAAATTTTTCAGTGAACTCTAAACGTCTGTCATTTATATTCTTCTAACGTTCATATAATTTGAGAAATTCCATTTAAAAAAAAAAACATGTAATTTAGAGAGAAAACAAGAGGACCATTAAGGACACACCAGGTTCCAGGTTTTATTCGAAATCTAATAATTTATCATTTATTTTATTAAGGATAGTAAAGACAGTAGGAGAATGATTTCAGCTACTTTATTAGTTTATAAATTACTATTAAACTATCCACCATGATCTCAGTTCATCTCCATAGATTGACGTATTCCCGAATAAAAACTAAATAGGAATGCATTTAAATCAACATTTATGAATGCAAATACTTAACACACACATGCATATAAATATGTGTGTGTGTGTGTATAAATATGTACATATGCAATTCTTATATATATATATATATATATATATATAAATCAAAATTTAAAAATTAATCAGTTTGACGATTGTAAATAGCGGAAATCCAGGATCACAAACTCACATAAATTCTCACTATATATATATATATATATATATATATATATATATATATATATATATATGTGTGTGTGTGTGTGTGTGTGTGTGTGTGTGTGTGTGTGTGTGTGTGTGTGTGTACCAGCGCGTATAGGTAGGCATGGAGCTAATTGGTTTCTTTTACTATCAATATAAGTATCCATCACTCCATATATATTTCACGTGCACTTAAGCACAAATATTTGTCAGTAATCCCTCGTGCATTAGTCTATATGTCATCATGTATCTCTCTAAACGCATATTTACGCAACCAGCTGTGTAACCGATAATTCAGTTGCTGAATATTTTCCTTCCATGCGCAACATAGAGATAATATTCAGAAACAAAGAGTTATAACCAACGTTAGGTAAGTGATGGCAATTTGTTTGTTTTATGTGCAAGAGGACATTTCAATTCCATCATAGTTGTTTTCACTTTTATTTCCACAACTAGATAAGTTATATTTTTATGGGATTTTTCCTCAATCTCAATAAAATAGCGGGCATGTTGAATTCCTTCTCCAGCTCTACACGTATACACATCGATAATAATCATTTTGTGCTATTATAAGAATTCTTATATTCAAATGTATTGCTAATTTATTCACTCACTCCGCAAAAGGTTTACCATTGTGAAATATGTCGAGGTTGATTTAGAAAAGATCTAAAGCCAACATCTCAAATTTGGATTCAGTCAGTTATGTGCCATCCGTGATATACGCTTAAGCGATCATGTATCTTTCGATACATGACTGACGAGGCAGATCTCTTCGTGCAGTATGTTGTTATTTCTTTCTCCATTAGAGCAGTTGCCATCCAAGGCTATAGAACATGTTCTGTCCTGCTAGTTACCCATAGCTGGTGGGGGAGAAGAATAGGATTCATAACTTGCCCAAGATTATTAGCACATAAGTGAATACAATGGATTCGACTGGAATTTGGATTACTTAATTTAAATTTGATGCTAGAAACACTTACAAAATTATCCTAAAGTTACAAAAATTAAAGAAGTATTTTGACTACACAGACTAAATTACTGGCAATTATTTACATTGAATAGGTTTGAAATCATTAGAGAGAAACAATGGATGAAATTAAGACACCAATAGTAAACTGCACTTGTAGGATAGAGAGATAAACTCGGATCCTGCGTCCAGGTCTGTGGAAGACTACCAACTTGGAACTAAATAAGCAGGACTGTTCCCATAGAGAGGCTATATAACCAAATAATTAGTATCAGAGCAATATGTCTAATATACAAACAAACAATGAAGACACGGAGAACTTGGCCGACGTCGGGTGCAGAAATCAACTTTGTATTCGTTGGAAGATGTATCAAATCAAAGAAAAATTTCGGTCGAGTATTCTATGAGTTCGGCTTGGATTGAGAAATTTCCAGTCGAATCCATTACATTTACTTACTTGCTAATACCCTTGGGAAAGATATGAATCCTCTTTCTCCCCTCAGCTATGGGTAAATAGCAGAACAGACTAGGTTTTATAGCCTTGGATGGAAACTGGTCTACTGCAGAAAGAAATGGCAACCTGCTTCGGGAAAAGATCTGCATCGTCAGTCATGTATCGAAAGATACATGATCGCTCAAGCGTGTATCACGCATGGCCCATAACCGATTCCATGAGTTAAAAGTGCTGCACGCTGTGCAATAGAAATTAATTATAAATAGGTCCTCTATTATAGAACGAAAACAAACCATGCTCTTTTGAGTGTATTTTTTGTGCTTTTATAGGGAATTTTTGAAAGAAAACGCCTCAGATAACTATCAATTAAGCACCCTTAAATAATTCTAAAATATATTGTTCAGTTTTATTATTAATTGTAAAAAAACAAAAACAAAAAAACTTCATTTATTTTGTCAGTGTTTATTTGAAAAAAATAAATAAAGGTCCTCGAATTTAAAACGGCAAAATCTTAACTACTGGCATGTCACTTCCTACCGATTTTAGTACTAACAAATGCATATGTTTTAAATTATAAAAGATCTTTTACTGGCCCCTTTCTTATTTTTAAATGCATGTACTATTCAAATTTGTTTCTTATTTTATATTTGACTTAAGTACTTTTTTTTATCTTTTTAGATAACTAAAACATCGAGAAAAAAATCTTTATAAAACTTTCAGTTTTGCTTTTACTTGTAACAGAATATAAATTAAAAAGTGTATTTAAAATATAAAAATGTACAAGGTAAATAAAAGAGGATTAGACAGGTGATATTAGTTATGCTTCAAACCAAGGGTTAGGATTAGGATCGGTGTATATTTCAAGGCGAGGGTGCACGAGTATCCTACAAGATACGACTTTATGTTAAGAGAGCCTTAAAAAGTCAATTTTAAGGAATTCAGGAGTTAAAAGTGGATTTTTGTTTGCAATAAAAAAAAAAGTCATTGCAAAACGCTTCCCCATGATTGAACAAACGCTGGTCGGTCATCTAAACTCTTGTCAAAGAAAAATCAGCCTATCCTAGATGCTTTTTTTTTTCTTTTTTAATTGCGAAATAATCACGGATCACGTTACCTTTTACCCTTCAAACATATAAAATCAAAGATCTATCGATTTTGATCGAGTAGTTCACATGTTAAAAATGGTTTGCAATAGAAATTCATTTTAAATCATTTAAAAAGTTACTTCCTCGGTTTGTATCAAGTTCGCGAAGATTTGAAAATAATTCAAAAATTCACTTGCAGTTCAGAAACAAATTTGTTCTCAACAGATCGTTAAGTCATGAAACTTGATTTAACCCCTCACTAATAATAACTGCCTTTATCTAAGAAAAAAACCTCTTCCATGACACTGTGTTGAACTCTCCTTATGTCACTCTAAGTTCCCTCTCTTTTGGTTTACCTCCCAATATCTGTGTCACATATGTACAAGTATTAATATTTAGAAAATACAAATCATTTTTCAGTGTAACTCTTAATATTGCTACGACAAAAATCAGAGTAATACAACAACCTTTTTTCTGAAGATTCAAAGAAATGTGACGGGATTGGAATTTTTAATTCGGAATTGAGAAAAATGGTGATTAACCTTACGGAAAAATAGTTGTTGGGAATTATTTCTGCATTGGCTGTACAGCTATGAATTTGATATATTCATAGAGAACAAGGTATCTGTCTATATTTCTGTGATGAGGTATTATGTACATTATTTACTTTGTCGCCATATTTATTACGTTTCGGCCTTCTTCAGATGGTTGGAATGTCGAAATGAACTCTTTATTTCGCTCAGTGGAGTAGACTGTTTTAGTTCCACGTGCCATGTTTAATGGATGTCAGTTATTTATCTCCTGTTAATTCCCCTCTCCAAGTTCTCCACTACCTTAACCGGACATTGAACTCACATTCTTTGGGTCCTGTCACTGGATCTAACTAACGCCTTTATTCGCCTTTATGTATGAATTTCTGGGTATTATAAACCTAATGTCTTCAGCAATCATTTTTTTTTTTTTTACCAGAACAAAGTTTCAGCAATTAGCAAGTTTTGTAGCTGTATGTGTGATGGCTCCGTTATATTTTAAATCTTGAACGGAAGCGGTGTATCACCCGATTTGTATCTTTTTGCATCTCGTTTTGAACGGATCTAAATCTTCAAAATAACACTTTCATATTTTTCATTTCGTCAGCTCGGTGCTTCACTGCGTCAGTGAGTGTGAATGAATTGTTTTGATCCAGAAAAATTTCATCAGATCGTTTTAATTCGGTTCCCTGACCCTTTTCTGGGGATCAGTTGGCTTCACCCTTTGAAATTTTCCCAATGAGCTATTCTATCGATCTGACAGACATTCTGACCCACATCGGGGGCCTTTGATCTTTGCTCGATCATTCTCCTGGCTTTCGATAGTGTCTCTTCTCTCTAATCAACACGCTGCATCGTATTCTGCCGCTTTTATGCTGCTGGGTGTACTATTTTTACAATTCAGTTGTTTCCGAAAGTAGACTGATACCGTCACTTCTCGACAGAATGTCCCCGTCGATGAAGCGATCATCCACATCACGTGCTGAAAAGGAGGCTGTAATAGATCCATTCGCCACCTCTAGCAGGGTAGTCTGACTATACTGGACAGAGGAAGAACGGGATGGATGAGGGTGAAACTATCATCAAAAGTTGTGACTGCTTCGGTGAAATCCGAGGGAGAGTGGAAGGGGATGAGCTAAGAAGGTCTTGGTAGCGAGAGCCTAGTCCTTTTTGACCAGTTTTAATTACACATATTTCAAGAGAGGAGTATCCAAGGTCGGTCATGTATGGTAGCGGTAAAATCTTGCAGAGACTATGCTAGACCGCGGTAAAAAAAAAAAAAGAAACTGGTGATAAATTCACAGAACAACAGGGAAAGATCAAAGTAAAACCAGTGGTCGTGGTCCCTCTTCCAATAATTTAATTTGCTCCAAATCAACCAAGGATATCAATACTATGACTACTAAAAGTACAGCATAGAATTATTATCTCCCCAAAGAACTTAAAATCAGAAATCTTCCTGTTACACATCTCCTTCCTTATTATTCCCCGTTTTTTAAAGAAAGAAGATGTCTTCAGTCGAAACTCAGGGCAAAGCAGCAATCAAGCAAAAAAAAAAAAAAAAAAAAAAAAAAAACAGGAAAACGTACACCACGAATGGAAGTTAAGGCATCTGCTTCGTGAATTCGAACAGCGAGTAAAGTAAAAATTTGACAAAAGATTCAACTCAGAAAGTAAACATGTGGAGGTCACAAAAAGAGTTCTCACTACCCAAAGAATCCCCACTGAGCTTAGAATTAGGGCGCTATAAAACTTTCATACTCCCATGACACTGTCGACCACAGGATGTTTTTTTTGTTTTGTTTTCAGTTCTTTGTTTTTAATTAAAAAAAAAGGAAATACGAATAATTTTTTCCTCTTTTGTTATTATTTGTTTCATAATTTGTGGATTTTAATTTTAAATGATTCATTTCATTTCTTTATATTTGACTCTTTTAGAAACTTTTGACAGTATAGACACATTTACAGAAGCTTTTTAAAACCATTGCTAGCGTTTGTAAATTAAATTTAATTCTTAATATTCGCAACAGCCCAACTGTTATTTTAAATTAATTTTATGAAGTTAAACTTTTTAAAAAAACTGTTTAAAAAATAAATTCCTTTTCATTTTATAAATTTATCTGGTTGCGTTTTACTTTTTAGATGGAATAAAAAAAAAAATAATAGCGCCACAATTAGTCCAGGGAAACATATCAGGTTGATGCTGGAAAAGAAAGGCAAATATTAAAAATAATTGTCACTTTTACTGGCAGATTGTATCAGTGAATCTATGAAAAATTTGGTCTGGGATGTTTTCCTGTTTTTATATACACTTTCCTCTACAGGACGGTAATAATGAGCTGGTTATCTTGTTAATCAATGCTTAAATTCTGGTAATTACAGCTAGATTTATGTAAACTGCTCTCTCCAGTAGTTTGTAATACATTTATCATCTCGAAGTTGCATCACTGTTTTGGGGCAGAGTTCTCTCAGGGGCGACTGTCAAATGACAGGGTCGCAACGAGGAGAATTATACTGAGATGTATCCAACCCTGGTGAAGAGGTGCCCGAGTATGCATCCTCACATTGCACTAGAGAGGAATCGGTGCTCGCACTGAGGCCAGCGCAACCGATGGTTATGGGGTCTGCGGACAAATTTTGTTCCTAGCCCGGGTGTACACGCTCGGGCTCCCCACATTAAAGCGACTGTGTCACAACCTGGCCTCGTGGGAGGGGTCAGTAAATACAAATTACAGTTGGATTCTTAAAAATGTCTGCTGAAGGAAGTAACATGGTCAAAACATGGTGCACAGAACTTTGAAATGCCATTAAGTGTCCATGGTAAACCACTACGCTTTCAAAAGGATGGAGATATTTTTTACCAAGTATACCCAGTAAAAACCTATTATAGATCGTGCTATGTCAACTTTTCATATAATTAATGTGTTATAGTGGAACACACCTATTCTATAGTTAATAGACTCTCCCACCGATAATAAGTAGTAATAGTAACGAGTAAGTCACTCAGTGAGTTGGCCAGTCAGTCGATGCTGGACGACCGTTAGTCGGATATTAAAGTATCAGCCACCACAACTAGATTGCTGTGTCATTAACTATTATATCAAGTTCCTAACGTTTTGTACGTCGAACCTTTTTAGGACCGACTTAGTGAAATACAAGCCTCCACTGTGAAACTACTCCATAACGTAATATCCCATTCACCTGCTAATCATATTAAACCCTATTTGAACCTCGATGATTCATGTTACCCCGACTTAAACACGCTAGACGATATTCACACTGACTTCTTAGATATCAGAGCTCTGCTGATATATGTTTAAGCATACTTATGACGCATTTTTACCATTACCATCACATTCTACTCCTTATGATAGTTCACACATTTGGATATATTTACACCTTTGTGCAAATGAATTGAAACAATTGCTTTAAATTTCTTTCTTTCACCATGCGGTCAATTTTAGAACCACTGGAGTGACAGGGTGTAAACGATTTCTATTTTTATCACAGATTACGTCATTTGCAGTGGTGTGAAGTAATGTGAATCTATTCGCGTGGTGGTTGAGCGATGTCAATTTTCGAGCGATGTGAACATTCCCATACATTATTGTCTCGACTGTCGATTAGTTGTCCTACGGTCATTATCTGCGACGGATGTTACTCCAAGAAAGCTTATGAAAATTTTAACGCCGCATGAACACACTAGCAAGATTTACCAGTGAGAAAATCAAAGTACTATAGACTGGCACGGAAACTCCTCGGATTTAAATCCAATCGAGAAGTGGCCAATCTGCAAGGAAAGACATTGTGGAATGGCAATATGAAAAGCTAACATGTGAACTGGTCATGTTTCACTAGAAACATACGAAACAGTTAATAATAACGGAAATATTCGTTTTGCTTCAATTAATTTGCCCATGAGTGTAGGTCATGCAAGATGATTTGATAGAAGTGCTTGGCCTGACTTGTATAGGGTATAGTTTTTTCTGTTTTCGGATTATCTGTTTAAAATGCCTTAATGACGAGATGTCATTTACCTGATGCCTTATGAATAGGCAAAATATCCGTGGTGTAACTAGTTATTTCGAAAGAATACGTCCATTTTTCTTGATCTAGAAGGGTCTATTGATGGCGCTTTTGTTCACTGGAACTGTTGAAAGATATACAGTTTGTGTGCTTTACAAACAACTTCCTTGCCTTGGAAGCAAGTTCTGTGTGAAGCTACGTTCACTCGTCTACTTAGAAGGAACATTATATAAATAGTGAATTGGGTGAAGCAAACAAAATAAAGCAAATTGAGCAGTTATTTGTCATTTTTCCATGTAATCGGTTGCCTAATTTAAGCATTGGCTTAAAGTTAAGATCAGAGTTTAGCTAAATGTAGACGAATGTTATTCGATTGTGCTGAGTGAATAAAAATAGCATAGACTGATATCTTAAAGTCACTGGTTAGAGATAATATGCAGATAATATAAAGAGATTTGTTGTTTTTTTTTGTTGTTGTTGAAGTTACATGAAGTTAACTAGAATATTATATCTATATGTTCCTTTTTATTTTTAGCTTTCTATAAGTTGGGATTTCAAGTCCGACTGTTTGAGGAAAGGGAAGATGGATAAACTATAATGGCAACTATTAGCATTTGAAGAAAGAAATAAAGATAACGAATTGCGCTTGTTACTGGTGTAGTCTTGTGGTGGCAATCAATGAAGTAAAAAGATTTGCAACAAAAAAAAAAAACGGTATAAGTTGCCTACAAGTAGTTCTTGTAGAAGTAACGTTGGAAAAAGAAGAGTTAAAACTCTTATTAACAGTTTTGGTAACATGTCGTAACGTAGATAGAAAAATTACTGCTACCACGGCTTTCTGCCAACTATTTCTTGCATTTTTTTCTATCTGTCTTCGAACACATATGCAAATTTTGACCCACTTCAATGTGATGGTATCGACTGGAAATCATTACAATACATTTTTGGTGAAGACGAAATAATATAATGAAAGATAATTTCGTCACAAGATTACCTTTGAATTCCCTCAGTTCTTCCCTTCCACTGAACTTCGCTAAGTGCACAAAATTTCTACATATATTTTTGTTTATCCTACACTCTCTTTTATATGATGAAGTTCTCCGGCGATGTGGGAATGTTTTGCTTTACTTTAATATTTATATTTTTCTTTGGTCTTTGCCCACATCATTTCGCTGTTGGTAAACCTTTTTTTTTTTTTGCAATAATAGAACATGTAGGGTAGGAACAGACTAAAGTACGTCTTCGTTAAATATTTGTTCCAATCGTTTAACATAACCAGGGGGATATTTATTATAAATTTTAAATCACATGATTTCTCAATGCGTGTATAAGAATTTCTATCGGAAGGATGCGAGTTTGTACCGTTTTCGTCGTTATGCTGAAAGGAATAATAAAGATTATATCGATCTGTAAATAGGTTTTGGTAAAATCGATGAGTTCGCGAAGACAAGCGCTTCCTCCTTGTCCCACCTGCACACATTCCAACTCGTGCGGAAATTTTGTAATCATACAAAATAAATGTTAAATAACTTGTAATAAACAGAGGAAATAAACATCGCAATGAATACCATTTTAAAAGTATACTTTAATTCTATACTTCTAACGTCTCCGCCATAATTCTGACATTTTATTTATTATTTATATTTTTTTTTCTCACCAAAAGTAAATGGGTTCATCTATCGCCCTGTTCACACACCTCTAAAGTCTTTTGAACAGGTGTAGAGGATTATCCTTTCTTTACTGTTTTTAAAAGTTTATCCATTTTTTCCTCAATAGGAGTATATTAGATCGCCAATCTTTCCGTTCACATGATGTTCTGTTATTATGATTGTTATTGCACTTGATCTTGAGAGGTTGTTTTGTCTGAGAGCTACCGCTACATTTTAGACATTATCAGTAAATTAATAATGAGTCATCAAAAGCAAAGCCAGGGAAAATAATGCGTCGTCGTCATATTTCATGCGAAATGTTGCAAATAAGAATCAATTTACAACATAATTTGTGCAGTCGTTTGAATGATGACGAAGGAAATACACCCTTGTGCAAATCGAAAGAAAACGAATAATTCTGGTATTTATTTTTTCGTATTTTTCCAATGAAACATGACCCAATGCACACGTTAATACTTCGTATATCTATTCCAGACTTGATCTTTGGAGACTGACCACGGATTTCGATTTGATTTAAATCAAGAGAATTTCCGGACCAGTCTATACTACTTTGATTTGTTCACTGTTAAGGCTTGCCCGTGTGTTCGTGCAGCGTTAAAATATTCGTACGCTTCCTTGGAGTAAAATCAATCGCGAACAATAGCCGTAGGGCAACTAATCGACAGTCGAGAAAATAGTGTATGGGCGCGTAAAACATCTGATGCAATCACGGATGTCGCAATATTTTGAAGACCAAACAAATTTAATCATACACCCCAAAAATACATTCATATTACTCCACACCACTTCAAATGATCTAATTTGACATAAAAATAGAAATCGTTTACACCCTGTCACTCCAGTGGTTCTAAAATTGACCGCATAGTGAAATAAAGGAACTTAAAGCATTTTTTTCAATTAGAAAAAATTGCTTTAAGTTCCTTTGTACAAGGGTGTAAATTATATCCAAATGTGTGAAATATCATAGGAAGCAGAATGTGATGGTAAAAATGCGTCATAAGGTCCCTTATTAGATATCAGAGCTCGGCTGATATACGATTAAGTCAGTGTGAATATCGTCTAGCTTGTTTAAGTCAGGGTAACATAAATCGAGATTCAAATAGGGTTTAATATGGTTAGCAGATGAATGGGACATTAATTATATGAAATTAAGGGAAAGTTGGCTCAAACACAACGAAAATAGATTCATATTACTGCAAACCACTACAAATGAATGACCTAATCTGCGATAAAAATAGAAATCGTTTACACCCTTGTCACTCCAGGGGGTCAAAAACTGACCGTATGATGAAAGAAAGCGGTTGTTTCAATTAATTTGCACAAGTATGTACAATAATATAGCTGTGACTTGGATTTTCTTTTTTAATATTTTCCACTGAAAATGTTCTTTTCAGTTATGCTCGTAGTAGAATTTAAGAATTTTTATGCAATATGTTTACATGAGATTTTAAACATTTCTCAGTGGACATTGATCTATATGTATGAAAATATGACGGCATTTTAATAAACAAATATCATGATTTTTGTCAGCCATGCGTAAAGATGAAACTAAATAATTTTGAATGAATACAGGACACCGTTAAAAGGAGGTAGGACACCAATTCCATAAGTTATTCACTGCGCTGGACATAAAAGAACGAAGAAAACTCAATGTATTCATCCGACGTCATGTCAAATTCTGGAGGTCCGATTAGCTTGGATTTTTTTTTCTTTTAATTTTAATCAGTATCCGATTTTTTTTTATTATTTTTGCTGACAATAAATTCAAGACGCCGATAAAATAATGCTCAGAAACTAAAAACACAAAAGTAATGGAAAAAAAGAAACCATAAAAAGACCCTCTTTCTGTTTTAAGACTTTCAGTGAAATGTTTGAATATTTATAAGAACCGTCAGAAAATATACGATTCTTTACGCGACGATTGATTATTAAAACAGATTTTATTTCGAAATGAAGAATTTTGACGCCAGAGGTGCATTGTTAAAACAAACATGGGCAGACAAAATGGAAACTTCCATCATTCGTCATGAACAAACACAATATTATATATATATATATATATATATATATATATATATATTGAATAGTATAAATTACATCCATTTCTCTATGCTCAAAATTTCGCCGACTTAGGTATCTTTTGTTATATGAAGTGAGTACTTCACTATTTGATAATCGGTTCAGAGGTTGTTGTAACCTAGAGAAGGTTACCGAATGAGGAATAACCAAAAACGGAGGTTGGAAATGAAATTGTAATATTTATAACATTAACAAAATACAATACTAGACAGCGGTGTGTACTAGATAAAACACTGCTAGCGTTGGACTACTTAGACAGTAGATTACCCCCACTTACAATAGAGTCCAACGTTTTTATGAGGATTGGGACACAGTATTCATAGATACGTTATATAACAGAGGCTCATTTTCATTTTTTGGAATAGAAACATAATCGGGGCTCCAATTATGCAGCATCATATCTTTGCTTGCCGATGAAGATGCTTTCATCGCAACAGATTTTTTTAAAGATAAAAAAGGGTTAACATCTGCTATATGTAAAATAATTTTGTTATTAGTCTTTTAAACTCAGGTTCTTCATGATATTATAGAATTACCTAAACAGTGAACAGTTGTAGGCAAACGACGAATACCAGCTACAATTTTCCAGTGGAAACTAAAAGTAATTAAAGTAATTAGAAATCTTTGAAAATATTGAATAAAGCAAAATCAAAATCTGAAAAAGTAAATTTTTCAGAGACAATGTAAAAATATATGACTCAAAAATTATGATTATTTAGCTGGAGGCAATCAAACAACAATAGTATCATTTCACTGCAGATGATGAATATGAAAAGCTTATAATTTTGATTTGGTTTCGATTTTCAAGAGTATAATGCACATAATGGTAGCTTTGTTGATCAAAAGAAATAATAATAAATTTCATGAGTAATATACGAGAGAGTACTGAAAAGTTCTATGCATATAATATATATATATATATATATATATATATATATATATATATATATATATATATATATATATATATATATATATATATATATATATATATATATATATATATATATATATATATATATATATATATATATTATATATAATTATTTAAAAAACATGATTCCAACGCTACATAAGAGTTCTCATGTTTCAAAACCAGAGCCGAAACTTAATAATTATTTGAATTAAATTGAATTAAGGTATCAAGCTCTGTTCCATCTTCAAACGAAATTTTTTTCGGAATAACTAATTCCTGAAATTTACGCGTTTTATAAGCATATTCATTATTGATATTAAAATTACTATTGTAACGGCTAGAGCTATTGTTTAAAGAAAAGGGGTGTAAGATTTAATAATTTGTATCAATATCTCAGTTACATTCGAAGACGTCCAGTCAGGGTAAGTTTGGGGTGTCTAAATATAAAGCAGAAGATGACATTTTATTTTATTTTATTTACTTTTTCTGAAATGATTTTGTGTATATAGAAAAAAACTGTCATAAATCGCTAACATTTGTTTTTTTGACGACTTCATAAAGGGTTTTCTTATTTTTTTTTTTTTTCGTAGGGCATTTACACTATTTATTTAGACTATGGAATTTAAAAATTATTTTAGTTTTTGTTTGTATTTATGCTAATTATTCAATGCGAAAATTTGATGATGTCGGCAAAAAACCGTTAACTCATATCTATTGTTTAATAAATTTTCATTATTTAGAAACTTGATAATGTGTAGTTTTTCATGTAGGCATAACGGGCATGGGTCATCCCAAGTTTTACAAATTCTAGTTTTGTTTAAAAATTTCCATTTTACTTTTGGTGTTTTATTCATTTCCTTCAAATGCCAAAAATATTTAGATAGAGATGTCTGATTTCTTTTATTAATATTGTTGAAGGAGAACTTATGCTGCCTACACCTGGTTTTAAATTCATTCTTCGCAGACCCAATGTATATCATATTAGTATAAGGATTCTCAATGGATGAGATAGTATATTGGTATACCACAGGTTTTACGCGGCATTTGTTTTGAAACATGTAGCATTGGAATCCTTTTTTAAATAAATAATTATATTTATGCTCTACTTTTGTATCGAGCACTATTTTTTTAAAATATTAACAAAAACACTAAAGAATTTTGGATTATTTACCTTACGAGTTCTTTCCTATTTTCTACATATTTTTACACACAAACATATATATATATATATATATATATATATATGTGTGTGTGTGTGTGTGTGTGTGACCACAAAATGTATATTCTTTTCCGGTGTGTATCTTTAATCTATTTGAGGTCAGCAATTCAGAAATGTATTAGACAGATACAAATAAATATGAATATTCTAATATGACACCCCTCGTAAAAGGTCTCCCCCGTTAAATTTTAATCCCTATCTTCACCTAATCCTGTTCTACTCTCGTGTGCTACCCCTACCTATAGCTTTCATTTACTCCCGCAATCGTCCAACACTCTCATACATACAGTCTCACTAAATTTATTTTTTATTACCGGAGTTAATTTTTCTAATTTATTTTTGAATTAGTAATTCTGATATTTAAGATTACAATATATATATATATATATATATATATATATAACTCCACGAAATCGCTAAAAAGTGCATAGCTTGATGATAAAGACGCCAACCTTGCGGAAAACAAAATTTTATCATCTAAATGCTTATGTTATTATTACAAGTAAAGACCAATTTCTTTTTTCTTTTAATTATTTTTTAATTATTTTTTAAACTTTTTCCTACTTTTTAGAACAGTGTAAAGTTTGATAAAAAAAAATGTTTCTCTTTGTATCAGCGTAAATTTCAGGAATATTACTTCTCTTGAAGATAGAACAGAGCTTGGTATTTTAATTCAAATAATTATATTGATTTTTTCGGCTCTTGTTTTGAAACATAAGAACTCTTATGTAGCGATGGAATCATTTATATATATATATATATATATATATATATATATATATATATTATAAATTGATTTAAAATATGTTTTTTTTCGCTACACAGTTCTAACCATGTTTCAAAAATGGAAGCTAAAAGCCACGAATTTAATTTTCTGATTAAATTAAAGACATTAGTTCCATTTCATCCTCAAGCGAATTTTGGAGTAACTTTTTAAAATTACTGGGTTTTAAATACACAGCTAAAACAAAATTCATGTTTCCAAGGTTACAGATAAATCTATTTTTTTAGATAGGGGTGGCTGGGTTTTCAATATGTCTATAATTTAATGTATCAGTTATTGCTACGTTTGGGTCGTGGGAAGGGATGCATTTTTCAATGAAATCTAACTTCCGTTAAAGCATGTCGTTCTAGATTTTTTTTAAATTATATTGTTAACGGCTAAGATTCTTACGGCATTTTTTTTCCCGTATATTTAAAGTATATTACGATTTTTTAAAATTTTATATTTAAATATTACTAAAGTAAAATTTTCATTTCTCCGATTTAGTAGACTTTATTTATTTATTTAATTACAAATTAAAAGAAGTTTAGGTGAGAATTCATTTTATTTTCTACAGTTTTAATTACAACTTTAAAATATTTTCATTATTAGTTTTGTAGACTATATTTCATTTAATAGAAGTAAAATGTATTCGAGTTATTTACCGTCAGTAAAATTATTTTTCTACATCAAGTACATTTATATTACGATTTTTAAAAATTTTATATTTAAATATTTTTTAAGTAAGATTTTTTAACTTTACGGCAAAAATAGCTACAACATTTCTCTAATTTAGTAAACTTTAATTACAATTTAAAATAACTTTAGGTTAGAATTCATTTTAATTAACTACAGTTTTAATTACAACTTTAAAATATTTTCATTATTAGTTTTTTTAGACTATATTTCATTTAATAAAAGTAAAATGTCACTTACCGTCAGTAAAATTATTTTTCTTTATCAAGTATATTTATATTACGATTTTTAAATTTTTTTTATATTTAAATATTTTTTAAGTAATTTTTTTTTATCTTTACGGCAAAAATAGCTACTTCATTTCTCTATTTTAGTAAACTTTTATTTATTTAATTACAATTTAAAAGAAGTTTATGTTAGAATTAATTTTAATTAACTACAATTTTAATTACAACTTTAAAATATTTCATTATTTGTTTTTATAGACTATATTTCATTTAATAGAAGTAAAATGTATTAGAGTTACTTAAAGTAAGTGAAATTATTTTTCTACATCAAGTATATTAATATTACTATATTTTAAAAAAAAAATTATATTTATAAATATTTTTTAAGTATTTTTTAAGTAAAATTTTTTTTTCCCATGGTACTTAGTTTACTTTCACTAGGAAAATTCTTGACTATTAATATTTCATGTTAAATATAAGTATGTATATTACCTGATCCTATTTTATAAAATTATTTTTAAATATTATTTAAGGAAAAATTTTGACAATGACGGCATAAAATAGCTATTTCATTTCTCTGATTCAGTAAATTTTTATTTTTTATAAACTTAGCAATATATAGTTTCTCAGGTATGCACAAATGACATGGGTCATTTAATGACCTACATATTCTAGCTTTTCTTAATAACTCCCATTTTACTGTAGGTGTTTTATTTGATTCTTTTAGTTGCCAGAAATATTTTGATAGGGATGTCTGATTTTTATATTTATTCTAAATGAAGTTTGATGTTGGTTGAATCTTCTTTTGAACTCATGGCTAGTGCAACCTATATATATTTTTATGTTTTCAGGACTTTCAATCGAAGCGATATTGCATTGGTATACTACTGATTCAGTGCAACATTTAATTTGAAGAGGGCAATTATGAGGGTTTCTACAATTACATAATTTTTGTTTATTCTCGCCGGTTTTTATTTTTACATTGTCTAAATGTTTTGGGTTATGGCATAAGTGTTTATTTAAAATATTAGCATTATGGTTCTTAATAATTTTTTCTAAGTTTTCCGTACAGCTGTAACTCAATTTTAGTGTGTTTTTATTGAAAATAGTACTTAGTTTACTTTCACTAGGAATTTCTGTTTTTCTTATGCTTTTCATTTTCATTTTTTATATAAGTTAATTTTGGGTTTTTGTAGGAACTCACTTTTAGAGCCTTATTATAGGAATTAATATGCTCATCGAAAATCTTGTCATTTGCTGAATTTGTACTTATTCGTTTACTGATAGATAACGGTATATGTTTAATTATAGTCGGGGGTGATTTGATTTAGGGTGTATATATAAAGGATTGGTGTTGTTTTTTTTATAAGGTGTGTATGTATTATTATTTAGATCTAATGTTATATCTAGGAAGTTCACTTTTTTAATTTAGTGCTAACCGTAATTTTTAAGCCCATGCTTTTAAATTCTTTATATAAAACCTTTCTAATTCTATCTATTTTGAAGTTGGTTGAGTTTCTAATAACCATAAGGCCATCGTCTCTGTACAAACTAATGTCAGTTATATTAATATCACTGTGAGCTGTAAGGTTGTATAATATAAAAAGACCTATGAGAACAGAAGACTCAGCTGAGTCTAGTGATCCCAAGTAATGTCGAAGTGGTCATATGAATTCTTAATCCACTGCTCACCTTTATGTATAAGCACCGATTTTTGTTCGCATATAGAATAATGTTCTTTTCTTCATCTGTGATATCTGTATAGTTGGTGGCACAGTCCGACGCATTCAAAAATAGTTCTTTAGATATTGATGGGTAATAATTATCAATGTCAAACTGCATTAGTGTACTATTGTTTTTTCCTTTTAAGTGAGTAAACCAGTTTATCACTTCCTTGATATTAATCCAAAGTTTCAGGCTATTTTTTTCTTTAATTTGTTTATTTACCCTTTCAAGGATTATTTTACTTATTTTTCCGATCTCCGGTCTTGTGGGATTTATTATCCTTGTGTTGGGATTAGCCTCAAAATCTGGTTTATTTAATTTAATCACAAAATTAAATTCGTGGCTTTTAGCTTCCATTTTTGAAACATAGAACTGTGTAGCGAAAAACCATATTTTAAATCAATTAATTTATAATATTAATGCTCTGTAAATTTACATTGAGCACTATTTTGTAAAAATAAAATATCTATAAGAACACCGGATTATATATCTTGCTGTTCTTTTTTATTTATACACACACATATATATATATATATATATATATATATATATATATATATATATATATAAAAGAATAATTTACCTCGCTACTTAGTGTATTGACCCGTCTACATTTTCTTTATAATAGCTTCTTTTTTTTTTTTTTTAGTCTATGGTCCTTAGATACTCGACGATTTTTTCCACCTTTTTCTGATGTTTTTCATTCTTTCTTTAACTTCCAGTTTTTTTTCCTCGGTTACCAATTTGCCCTCAGGTGTCTATAAAGTGAGTCTTCCGAGGTTTTTCTATCGAGTAATACTGTTATATATATATATATATGCATGATGTGTGAGAATAAAATATTCCAGAAGTATGCAACAGACCAAATGCATTTCGTATTTTAAAAAAAAAGAAAATTAAATCAGGTGAATACCCTTAAACGGCTATTGAACTCATAGTCTTTGAGTCCTGTCACTGGATCTAACCACCGCCTTTATCCGTGTCATGTGTCCTTGATGCAGTGGATAACTAGCAGAGGGGAATTAAGAGAAGATAACTGACATCCGTTAAACATGGCACGTGGAACTAGAACAGTCTACCCCATTGAGCTAAATAAAGTTTTCATTTCGACATTCCAACCACCTGACGATGGCCGGTGCATACAACGGCCGAAATGTTATAGTAATTATGGCGACAAAATGATGACAATAGTCCGAATAATGTAAATATTATACATAATACCTCATATCAGTAATATAGAGAGGAAAATATTATATCGCATTGAAATATTACAAGGCGAGGAGTTCCAAAAATATAGTAGCGTATGTCAATATTAAAACAGAAAATTAGGATAGACTCGCTTGAAAATATTATAAATCTAATTGATTAAAAGGCAAATACGTGTGTAATTTATCTTCTTTTTTTTGTTGTTTTTCTTTTTTTTAAGGAAAAAAATAGACGAATTGTTTATCAGAAATATTCCTAATTCAATCAGAGGCACATTCATAAATCATATGTCAGTTTTTTGGGGGTTTTTTTCTTTTCATCTTTTTGTCTGGTTCATTTCAAATAGAATCAGGATGTGCTGAGGGTTGAAAAATCAACACATCTCAAGAAATTGAAAATTCGTACCGCTTTTGCACTAAACAAAAATTTTTGCGATAAATAATATCGATTACATTCTTACTCTCCACGAATGCCTAATTCAATATAGTCGACTTTAACCAAAAATCTACTCGCCACGTCTTGCCCAAACTCACTATGAACATATAAATAGAACAATGAATGATATTTTGGTAGCACTAAATATACACTTGCAAACATTTCTAAAGATGTACTGACACTGAAAGCCCGAATAACAATCGTATCTAAGTTCATTTAAATAAAAAATCAATGATGTGACAATATATAACACTTAAAAGGGATTGCTGCTAATTAAATATTTAGTAAGAAGCATTCGCTTGGATATTTTGATATATAATATTTATATTAAAAATAATTGGTAATAAGTGTATTACATATTTTATGAAACAAAACTCGAATATTTGTGAAATGGCGAATACAACGACACGATATCTGCGTTTGAATTTGACCTGAATCTATAGCAGTTCTACTTGCCGTTGGTATTTGAGAAGTTTACTCAGAAGTGATTTCTTTGATATCCCCGCTTTACTGTGAAATGCACAGAGCGAAACCAAGAATAAAGTGAGACAACCTAAAGCCTCACATGTCAACAGAAATTTCACCGAAGGTGTCCATTAGCTGAGTGGATGTTTCATTTGTAGATTTTTTTTTTATATTTTCCCTGTCCTTGGATGTAATTCCAAAATGAGAGAAATGGTTATATTGGAATCTGCCTCCCCTCCGCCTTGAAAGGCGGACGAAGCAACGTTTTATACTGAATCATCAGCGAATGTTTTACGCATCACTGATTACTTGGCCGTATTAGACCTGAATATCAACTTTTACACAATGTATTTTTGATGATTTCTACCTATCGTTGTTAATTGTTTTTTGCTCGAGTAGATTTGGCTGGTTTAATCATCTGAAAAGAATGGAAAGTCTACATATCAGGCGAGGGCGTGGGGTTCGAATAATACAGACTGGCGTACATATAAGGTAATGTTAAGTAAGGAAAGGTTCAGATCTCGTGTTATTTAATTGGTACTACCGCATTCATTAAAAATGTGATATATTATTTACTAATATACTATCTGCATTGAATATAAATGATATATAATATATTATTTACAAAATATTGATATTGAACATAAATATACAATGCATACACGGAAAAGAATCATGTGCAAAGACATATATATATATATATATATATATATATATATATATATATATTGTGCGCATGAGTTTTGGGGTATTATAAACAATTCAGTAACCATTTTACCGGTGCTCATATGGCACTTTTTGCTGTTAATATTACATGTTTTTACCAGAGTTTATATTGCAATTTCGTTGTTATCGCTTTTCTCAAGGAGAGATGTCACAGTGGATAAAGTTGTTAGTTATATCCAGAGAGAGGACCCAAAGAGTGTGAGCTCAATACCCGGTTAAGGCTGTTGAGAACTTGAAGAGGGGAATTAACAGGAGATAAGTGACAACTGACAGCCATTAAACATGGCACGTGGAACTAGAACAGCCTACCCCATTAATCTAAATAAAGTGTTCAGTTCGACATCCCAACCACCTGAAGAAGGCGGGAGCGTACAACGCCCGAAACGTTGTAGTAAATATGGCGACAAAGATGAAGACAATAGTCCGAATAATGTAAATAGTGTACATAATACCTCATGTCAGAAATATAGACAGATACTAAAAGAAATTCATTAATAAAAAATAATCTTAATGATGAGCGGACACAGCTCTATGAAAGATATTGAACCAATCATCTATATGGTGATGTGGACAGTCAGGATTATCCAGAAGGTGCTGGCGAATTGCTGTATCATGCACTGCTTGGGTCGTACTAGAAAATCAACTGGAGTTACCTGCTCATGTTCTTGCAGGAACGTATTGACCGATACGGGCCTCTAGTTTTTGATTTTTTTCTTCCTATATATGCAGCATCACACTGATATTTAAATTGATATAACACGGAACTATTTTATAAATAGGACAGATCATCCTTAACGAAAAAGTGAACTTCTGAACGGATTTCAGAAATACAGTGTAACCCGGATATAAGAGAGTTGTCGGAACCGGAGAAGAAGTCTCTTATATCCAGGTTTGGTCTATTTTGTTTACATTAACATAGGCTCTAATTTGGGACCAGAGAAAATCTCTTATATCCAGGTTACACCGTAACACGTAATTTCAGTCGGGAAACCTGATGTAATACACACGCAGATACAGTGTCAGCGAGTATTTGACTATTTCTATCTAGCCATGGTATTTTGAAATATAGGAGACAAAAAGAGAGACCAAAAACACAGGTTCCTCGAAATGCTTAATTTTCCTTTCAATAGTGCGTTTCACGACATTAATAGGAAAACCGTTATCAATAAAAAATACTACGGATTTTCTCTAGTTCCGGGTTAAAAGGTACATGAGGCGCAAATCATCAATGCACGATGGACCAGAGTAGAAATCCAGTTGGTCTTACAGGAATAAGTAGCAAAGTATTCCAATTTGTATATAAGCAGGTGAATGTAGGTTTGCGATAAATGCTGGTGATTGACATATGTCCAAAACATTCAAGAACGGCAGGGTGCCATTGTTCTCTACTCCATGATAAATTGAAACTATGGATGAAAATTAATGAGAAGGTTGTGAAAAGCTGTGGCATCGTTGATAAACTTAGAAATGGAGAATGTATCAACATAACGCCAGTAGACGTAGAGTTTTCAGCTTTTTTTTTCCAAAAGAAAGCTCTCATAATAACTAACAAAAATCATGGCTAGAATCTAGTAATGCAGTTAAAGTTAGATTTTTTGAATAATTGTGTAACATTTTAAACTTGATGCCCGGTTAAATTTAAAATTTGAGATTTTTATTTTTTTTTTTTATTTTACAGTGAAATTAAATGTTAATTAGTTCTACGGATTTCTAATTTAATATAACATTTAAGCATTAATAGATTTTATTTAGCGTCTTTAGTATTCAAGTTTTTTTTAATTATCATATACTTGTATTCTGATTGGTTGTCATAGGTTACGTAACAATGTTTCCTCTATTAGGGGGTTTGTTTGATTTTGAACTTTTTAAAACTATTTTGCAATCAACACCATCACTTGACAAGACGACAGTGGTGTTGAAACAAAATGGCTATTTCTGTAGTTATGTTTTAACATGCTTATGTTATAATTTTTGAATAAATATCATATCTCAAAAGTATTGCACTTTGAATGACATTATGAATAGCTGGAAGAGACAAACGTGTCTATTTTCCTGAACTAAAATAGATTCATTCTCTATTCATGAGGAGTGGGCTAATTTGTAATTAGAAATGAATGTTTGCCCGGAAAAAAGTAGTAAACTAAATAAATGAATAAGCAATCAGCCAATCTAAACAAATATAAGGAGAAGAACAACAATGAGAGAAGGAAAATTTCCAGCCAACTGTAAATACTTTTGCATGTAAATGGTAAATTAGGAGAAATTTGATTCATAAAAATATGCAACATCCAATTATTCCATATTACATTCACAGATATTTTCTTTTCAAAAAATATTGACTTATGCATCAAGGTATTAAGAAAATACAATTTATTAGTGACGACATCTTAAACTTCAGTTCATCGCGAGCAATCATTTGTTATTCTAACAAATATGTAAAAACACTTACACACGTATGTGTGTGTGCGCGCGCTTGTGTGTGTGTGTGTGTGTGTGTGTGTGTGTGTGTGTTTGTTGATGATCAAAGTTGAAACCGACCAGGAAACAGTAGTATTAAAGAAGTGATCGATACACGTGTGAAAAAAATAAAAATAAAAAATAACATGTAGAGCTTCTAGTATTAAAAACCAGGTCAGTTGAACACACGAACTTGGTTTCGACCTTATGGACTCATCTGGTGATTTTTTATCAGATGACCTACAAACGACAACTGACCTCCTGATTTTTAATATATATATATATATATATATATATATATATTATAGTTATTTTCCAAGCGTAGCTTAGATGTAGCACAAGGACGAATGTAGGGGCACCTAGTGAGGAACGAACTCACTTTTCAGTTGTCACTGATCTACCGAGACAAGCTTGCTAACCATTACACCATGTCGAGGTGCCTATATATATATATATATATATATATATATATATATATATATATATATATGTGTGTGTGTGTGTGTGTGTGTGTGTGTGTGGACATGTATCAAGACGCGCGTGCGCGCACAATAGATAAAACAAATTTCAACTTATAAATTAAACATTTCACGCCGCAAATCAATCGTCAGGCAATTGAATGAATTTATTTTTAGAGAAAATAAAAAATAAGTCCGAAAAATTGGGCTAAGAGGGGGGTGTTAGTCTTATTTTGTCATAAAGTTAAGCTCTTCGCATTTACTGACGCAGTTTCTATTATGCGTCTATCGTAGTTACGATTTGTTCCGAATCTTTCAGACAAAAATCGCTAAAAGTCTCATTTATTTCTACGAAAGTTTCTGACTAAAACTACATTTTCGGGAAGTGGTACAAACAAAATCAACGAATTCGGATATAAATTCCAAAAAACAAAACCAAAGTAAAACGAAACATCCCTACAACCTCGTGGAACCTTACCTTCTGTTATCTATTGGTGAGAGGAAGAGGAAGTGACAAGAAATGCAAAATTTAAAAAAAGTACAATGTGTATCCAAGTTAAACTATCTTATCAAAAGAAAAACAATCTTCTGTGATCTTAGTTTCAATCAAAGAGAATTAGACAAAAGACAAGACAAAAATTCCCGGATATACCACTGAACAAAAGTACCAGGGTGAACAAGAAAACGACATATTTTGTCACTCCACGAAGGACGATGTGATTAAGTCACTGGTGTGCAGGAAACAAAGTTACCTGCTCCATCATATGGTATAATTGTTGGCAGCGCCCGAAGTTTGCCTAGTAAATATGAACATTTTTTGCAATACAGTAATAGAGCATGTATTTTCTCGGGCCCTACCTACGTAAATGAGAGTATTCAACATTATGTTGGATTGTTAAGTATTAAGCTTCCTCCCTTAGTCCTTTGCCTGCCCAGGGTATTTTCGTGTGTACCATCCAAAAGTTTATGCTTGTTTTCAGATTTATAACAAATGTAAGGCAACTCAGCTTATTTGGCTAATAGAATCTACTGATATATCGGGTTTCAAATAATAATCATCATATCGTACAAATCAAATTAAAGCAAAAAAAGCATTAAATAATATTTTTAAATAATATCTTTCTTTTATTGAGTTTTGTATGTTACAATTCAGAGCTGATTTTCAGGTAGGGGGGGCCAATTAAAAACAAAAATAAATGATTTGCATTCCTCAAAGCCTTGTGCTTTTAACTATTGTAATTACTAAACCTGACGCGATCGAATTTCTAGCGTTTTTATAAAATTAGTTAGGGTGGTGGGGTAATAAATAAAACATATTTCTGCCATGACTAATAGAAAAAAACATTTATAATTTCGATCATCTGTGAATAGTTTCTGAAAGTTTCATTAACATCTAACAATTATTTTTATTTTTGCAAGATTTTCCAAGTTAATGTGTGTCATACAAAAAACGTGCAGAAATTGTATATGTTATTTTACTAGTTCCGGTGATACAAAGAGAAACACGTTTTTTTAGGTTTTTTTTTTTCTAATCAAAATTTACAATGTTCTGAAAAGGAAAATTTTTTTAAAAATTATTTAAAATAAACTTTGATCTTTCCTCTTAATAATAACAAACATTTAGACGATAAAAGTTTGTTTTCGTCATGTTTGGCGTCTTTCTCATCATGCTATGCTCTTTTTTTTAGCGATCTCGTGGAGGTACCTAATTTAATTTTATTTTTAATCTAATTTAGATCTAGATTTTTTCATAATCTAATAGAGAAATAAAAGAAAAACCTATAATGAATTCTATACTTTTTTTATGGTCAATGATCTCAAGAAAAGATTGATTATACTGATCTAAGTCCTGATGATATCCCCCATCACCTGATGAATGTGAAGATGAATTTGGTGGTGATTTTTTTTTCTTTTTACAAACGAAACTTTATACTCATTTTAATAAAGTGGAAAAATAGATGTCTTTCATTTGGGAACTCTGTGATCATATCTGAAGAAAATATTACATTATGGATTTCCTCAGATGTCCTGCTCGATTGTAGACTCTTTAAGCCTCCTTAGTCTTACCACTCTTAAAATCATGGCTCGTGTGCGTCACAGATGTTGCACTGAGGTGGGAATCACACGCCATGTGCATCACATGAAACGAATGACGGGGAAAGTGTTAACTGTTTGAAACGTGAAGAAGTGGTATCATACGGTCATAATGATGGGCAAATAACCAAATTAGTGCAATTGTAGCGAGACTGGTCATCTTGTCACACTGGATTAGGGCCCCGGATGATTTGGTCACAACTGGTATAACAAGTACAAATATTGTAACTTAGACACTTCTAGAAAGTCCTAACCTATGGTCTTTTGCCTGCCAAGTGTGGAAGTGGAGAAAGTTGTGTGGGCGGTTGGTTGAAGGAAAGTTCCAAGCAGCACTTTCCGAGTTTTTAAAACACCCAGTAACGCCAGCTGAAGTCTTTTGAGATACGATCTGGGACAGAAAAAGGTTGAAACTGTTCGAATTAATGTAATCAGAAGAAAAAAAGTAAAAGGACAGTGTAGTACCATTGTAAGTAATTGGCTCCTCTAAGTTTCGTCTTTCCCCAACTTCAAGAAACAACCTCCGTATCATGAACGCGCTCACTATTACTTGGTAGTTTTTAAGAAGTGGACAAATTTAGACCAACACTAGAAAAAACAAACAAGCAACACAACCCCCTAATTCAATCAAGTATTCGATTCCTACCGCATCAAAATCACGTGAAATAGAAAATGGACGTACGCTGCAGCTGAAAAAACAAAACAACCCTCTTACAATTTGACGTCTGCCGTTTTTCATTGGACGAAACAAAAAGTATTCATAAACGTAAAATATTCTCAGAATAGTTACGAACTTTTGTAGCCAAGAGTTTTCAATCAACAGGTATGAAACTAGCAATATGCCTATCAGTAACATTCTTGAGTTATGCCGCAAGCAATTCTGTGGCCATATTCCTCGCATTAGTAATCATCTTTTTAAATTAAGCTTTAAATAACAGAGCCTAGTCCTTTCTGTTAAGCAAGAAAGCTATTCCCACTTAACATACAGATATTTAACTGGAATCTCGAATTTGATAGCCAAAATGTCAACTCGAGATTCGAATGCAGTATGTGCTCAAGATATGTTGTATCGGCAACAAGCGATATAATATCTTTGCTGTGTTGAGTAATTTCTTCCCGGGCAGCAGATGACTTTTTACCCCTTCATGTTATACTCTTGGCAGAAAATGAGCGAAAGGAATTTGGAGCAATAAATTCAATATGACGTTGTTTATGTAAAGACGAGTAGAACTAGTACTAGTGGAAGTTTAATCCTACTAAAATCTTGCGACTAACGAACATGTAATGAAGAAATCGAATATTTTTGAGAAGCACAGGCATTTCAGGAAAGTAGAGGTTTATGGAAACGCAAAAGCGGTCATCACAAAACGCATGAGCAAATGTAATTTATAGACAGTGTGTAAACCTTGGTATATTCAAATTAAAGATTAATAGTGCGACTGACAGCAGAATAACTGAATATGATAAGGAAAATGTGAAAGATTCCATGAGAGGATTTGGGAATGAGTATAGTTACACAACGATGTTCCTCGAATAGTGACTGCTGAGCAGAAAGAACACCGGCATCCAATTTCATCCGATCTTTTGAATAATGCACAAATGTTTGACAAGGCAATTACCGGTGAAGAAACTTGTTTATAAAACAACGTGGGAGCAAAACGCAAGAAACTGCAGTGAGAAGCAAAGAATTGCCTTCGGCTGAAAATCATGCATATCTCAATCGCAGTTCAAAACCATATTTCTCTTTCTTTGATCATAAAAGAATTGTTTACAATAAATTACCACAAGGGCAAACTATCAATGAGAATGTTTAGTTTGAAGTACTGAAAGTTTTACGAGAATATGTTCCACGGAAAAGACCCAGTTTCACTTGACAAGTGGATTCACCGCAATAATTTGCCAACGTTTAATGCGTTAGAAGCTAGGAAATTTCTTAGAATATGGTCCATTTACCAAATTTCTTAGAATATGGTCCATTGACCAGATTTAATTGTAATTTTTGTGTATTTACAGAATTGAAATATTCCCTGTAAGATCAAAGATTTGCTGTCATCCCTGACATCCAGTAATATTACATTAGTGAAACGTATTGCGAAAACGAGTTCTAAGAATTGTTCCACTGTATTTTCCACCGAGGTGTTTATGCTGATGTTACTATTAAGACAGCAGGATACTTATCTGGCCCAGGGATCCGTCCCTATGCTGATGGTATCACGGCTATGACTAGCTTGGACCGGCTATGACCAGCTTGGGCCAGCTATTACAAGCCAAGACCAGCTATGACTAGCTTAGACAAGCTATGACCAGCTAAGAGCAACTTGGACCAGCGGCCTGAGTGAAAACATTCTGGTTCCCCACGTTAAAAAAAGATCTTGTTTCACAACCTGACTCAGTGTGTGTGTGTGGGGGGGTCAAGTAAATCTCTACTATTACGACAGCAGTAAATAGTAGAAAGTCTGATACGTCCGACAGAAGACAATTGGCAGGTCTCGAAAATGGCTTATAAATTAACTGTCGGAAGAAACGGCTTGTAAATTTTAAAGCTTCCAAAACAAAACCGCTATCTTTTAAGTACTATAGAAAACTATTCTGACTGATATCAGCATGGCTGATGCTAACCTCCAGGAGAGAGTTATTTCGCCCTTGACTCGCGATTTTCACTAGTACGGAATGGAATGACTATATTGATTAAATCGCTTGGTCTACTGCTAGAAAGTTGGTTCACTGCCATATCAATGTTTCTCCTCAGAATCCATCTTTCATATTTATAAATTTAGCATTCGTCTATGCATTGAATATTGCTGCCATATCTTGTCTGGTGCTCCTGCTGTATATTTGCAGATTCTTCAGTGTATGTCTAGAACAGTCTACCCCAGCAAGCGAAATAAAGGTTAAGTTCCACAATCCAACAACATGAAGAAGGCCGGAGTGTACAACGGCACGTGGAACTAGAACAGTCTACCTCAGTAAGCGAAATAAAAGGTTCAGTTGCATTCTAACTGAAAAAGGCCGGAGCGTATAACGACCGAAACTAAATATGTCGACAAAGCTGAGGACTGTAGTAATGTAAATATTGCAGTTTCTGGTCAAAATCTCTAGAGTTTTTAATGTTATCGTCCCTGACCTGGCATCTCGATTTCAGTCACTTTCCCACCGGTGTGACATGGCGTCCCTGTGTCTTTCCTACAAATATTTTCATTACAGTTCTAATGTGTTCTCTTTTATACTTCGACAGTATTAATCTAAACATAGTACTACATTAACAAGTGTTGAAATGAGTAGATGTATCTTATATTCCAGCAGCCCCTTTTCTAACATTCCCGATTTCTTCCTTTGCAGTCAGTCACTGACAAACTTCAAAAATTTTAATGCAGCCTTAATTACAATCTTCTGTATTACCGAAATCTGTTCTTTTATTGTCCATTCTGCTTACTAAAAGCACTCGTGTGTAACTAATTTCCTCGTACTCAAACGCAAGGAAAAGGTGAACTCTGACAGCTTTCGCCCACCAAGGATTGTTAATTTGTTCAAGCGATTCCTGCATGGAATACTGAAATCTTAACTGCCTTAAGACCCAGTCGTAATCTATCCTCTTTATTCTTGTAATATTCACTTCTTACTAACTCATTTGTTCGTAGCACGCACCTCATACACCAAAACAATCGTATCATTAAGCTTCTCGACTAAACGTAGTAAAAAAAAAGGTATATAGCTGCAGAAGGGAAGACATTTGAAATTGTGTGAAGCCAACAGTGACCAAATACGAACTTTTGCATTCCGTGAATTAAATGTATATGCAATGTAATTAGCTCTGATCTGACATCTCGTCTGCAGTCGTTCTCTCAAAAACGTACCGTCGCGTCACGCTGTCTTTTTTACAAATACTTTCACGGTAACTGCTCCGATGAGCTGCTCCCAGACTGCATGAATTTAAGCGTTCAACTAGACTGTCATCTCGCTCTCGTCCCTTCACTCTCGAAATTGTTAAATTCAGCCGTCTTTTCTACTCCAATAGCTTCATGTCTCACACTTCTCGCCTGTGGAACTCCCTCCACATTTCTTGTTTCCCTGATAGCTATAATCTGCAACTATACAAATGTATTGTCAATCGACGTCTCCACATGCCTTGATCGATCCCCTATCCTTCCCTTCATCCTTTCCTCTATCACTCCTATCTGCTCTCGCTCCAATTTTCTGTAACCATATATATAAGCAGGGTGTGTGTGTGTGTGTGACGAATGCACGGTCGCAATTTTCGACGGATTTGCACCAAAATTTACATGCACAAAGTTAGCGGGAAGGCCCAAGACCGACTTTGCATTTCCAAACTCCCATCGATGGTGGAAGTAATCGATTTTTTCATGCTTCTTCGGCAGTTTTCATGTAGCTTGCGGCCATTTTGTACTGGCCAGAGTGAGAGCCAATAGCTGGCTGCCACGAATTGGCAGGAAGATTCTATTGGCCAGCGTGAGAGCCAACAGCTAACTGACACGAATGCTAACTAGCATGCAAAAAAATCGATAGCTGCATTCGTCTCAAGTGGGAAAAATACAAATCTGCATGGCACTTTACTCCAATTGGCTCATTCGCTTGCTTAAATTCTGCAGAACTGAATTAGGTGTGAAAAGTATTTGTTAACATTTTTTCATTCGTTTTTTCCAGTTACGAGTCCTTTTTTAAAGCTGATCGTTTTGTGTTCATTTTGTTTAGTTCTTTTTTCGTAACAGATTTAGAGTTTAGAAAAAATTCGCAGTGTGAGATAGGCAAGAAGTAAGGCATGTAGCAACATCTAGCACGGCAAAGGGCACTCCTTTAAAGGCAAGGAAGGGCAAAAATATTTTAAGTCAAGTGATAGCGATTGCTGTTATGAGTCGTACGATTTTTGAATCAAGTATGGGTAACGCCGGGCCATGCTGCTAGTATTCACACACACACACACACATATATATATATATATATATATATATATATATATATATATGCGTGCGGAGGACGAAAGTTTTCTATGGGAATTTCTCGGATATTCAGTCCGGTAAATGTTTAATACTGTTTATTATAAAACACGGCCTTTACTTAAATATTTTTATACATATAAAGAATGAATAAACATAAAAATGTCACATATATATATATATATATATATATAGGCAGCAATCTTTCATTAATGTCTGTTTCATTAAATAATATAAGTTTTGTCTATTTATTTTAAGTAATAATAAAATTCTCTTTGTTGACATATTGATAAACTCATTTACAAATTTACTGTTTCGCCATACAAAAAAACCTGCCAGCATAAATTCATGTACACTTAACTACATAAGCGAATGTCCATATTGCTACAAACTAGCAATTATAAAAATCTAATACATCGTGCAAAAACTACTTCGTCTACAAAACATTTTTACATTGAACTAAAAAAATAAAACAAACCCTTAATAATAACTATGTAGCTGAACAAATAAAATGTTTCTTAGAAATCTTAATACTACGCAAATACAACGTGATACTGCTTCAAATAATCCCAAACATATGTATCTTATATCGTAGTCAAATGCATCCTAACTATAATCACGATGAAAATATTCCGTAAAATCTTTGTTGAAAACAACTATACTTAAACTTGAAAACAATTACTAAAAATTCTTGAAGCTATATACATAAAATCAGTTGAAACATAATTTGAACAAAATAAACTTCGAAATCTCGACAAATACTCTTAAATGCATATAATTGATAACAGAAGCCATTGGTTTATACCAACGGCTTCCCATACTTAATACTACTCGTTTTCACTGTCACGTGCTCATGTGTGACGTCACGAGTTGCGACGCGATTTTCGTTCCCGCGTCTCGTATACACGAGTTAATCGTTGCTTTGAAATTTTTCATGCAAAAAAACAGACTATCATTATTGTTTCGTCTGTGTATTGGTTGATGTATTGAAAAGTAATTGTCATCATTGATAATGGCTTATGTAAGCCGAAAGCTGAGATTCGATTTAAACATGTATCAGTTTTGTCTATTTATTTTAAGTAACATGCATTTATATTATATATATATATATATATATATATATATATATATATAGAGAATAGGGGAGAGAGAGAGGAGAGAGAGAGAGAATAAGAGAGAGAGAGAGAGAGAATAAGAGAGAGAGAGAAGAGAGAGAGAGAGAGAGAGAGAGAGAGAGAGAGGAGAGAGAATAGGAGAGAGAGAGAGAGAGAGAGAGAGGAGAGAGAGAATAGGAGAGAGAGAGAGAGAGATAGGAGAGAGAGAGAGAGAGAATAGGAGAGAGAGAGAGAAATAGGAGAGAGAGAGAGAGAATAGGAGAGAGAGAGAGAGAGAGAGAATAGGAGAGAGAGAGAGAGAGAGAATAGAGAGAGAGAGAGATAGGAGAGAGAGAGAGAGAGAGAATAGGAGAGAGAGAGAATAGAGAGAGAGAGAGAGAGAGAGAGAATAGGAGAGAGAGAGAGAGAAGAGGAGGAGAGAGAGAGAGAGAGAATAGAGAGAGAGAGAGAGAGAGAATAGGAGAGAGAGAGAGAGAGAGAATAGGAGAGAGAGAGAGAATAGGAGAGAGAGAGGAATAGGGAGAGAATAGGAGAGAGAGAGAGAAGAGAGAATAGGAGAGAGAGAGAGAGAATAGGAGAGAGAGAGAGAATAGGAGAGAGGAATAGGGAGAGAGATAGGAGAGAGAGAGGGAGAGAAGAGAGAGAATAGGAGAGAGAGAGAGAGAATAGGAGAGAGAGAGAGAATAGGAGAGAGAGAATAGGAGAGAGAGGGAGAATAGGAGAGAGGAGAGAATAGGGAGAGAGGGAGAGAATAGGAGAGAATAGGAGAGAGAGGGAGAGAATAGGAGAGAGAGGGAGAGAATAGGAGAGAGAGGGAGAGAATAGGAGAGAGAGGGAGAGAATACTCAAGAAACATTCGACTCATACGAGATGATTTAACATACGCATACGATTCAATCTTAATATTCTAAATTTATGTTATTAATATTTTCATTATTGTAAGCTCCAGCAGTGCGTCGCTCAGTACATTCAACTATCTTTTCATAAGGTGTTACTCTAAATTCCTATTGAACCCACGTCACCATGGAGCTGATAACGCAAGAATGTCACATTTTAGAAAGGGTGTCAATGTCTATAATCCACAATCACATGATCTCGATTCTCTATCTTCCACAGAATTCTAATTCTACCTTTAGGAATAAGAGAAAACGCTTAAATATCACATTCGATTTCCTTTACGGTAATACCTACAAGAAGACATCTGTAAAAATGCCGCTCTTTCATCACTGTAACACTGATTCCTTTTCTTGTTTTAAAAATAACTATTTGGATTATAATATTTCAATAAATATTACTTTTCCCCGAATATTGAATCTCCGTTGCTCATATGGGAAGATAGCGTTGTTCTTTTAGTACTAATGGATTGCTTCATTAGGTGTAAGGAATCAGAATCACCTTGTGGTTTGATTTAGTAATTTAAGCAGCAATAATTTGCCGAAGTATAATTATTAACGCACTGTTGATTTGTGCTCTATTCGCCAATGCCGTTGGGTCAGAAAACTCATTTCATTGATTTTCAAATCAATGAAAGGAAAATTAACTTATGTGTGAGAACGTTTAAAATAAGACAGAAAAATTAAAAGAAATGATAAATTGAATTAAGATGAAAATAATGCATAAGTTGATGAATTGTGTTCTCTCCCATGTTGTAACTGTTTTATCTTGAACTCATAAGAACATAATGGGAAACCATTGTATGCCATTGCTATGGAAAACACGAAAGAAAAAAGAACTAAAGGAAACAAAATAGAAAAAGAATTAGAAAATGGGGAGAAATGAAAGAGAAAACAGAATAAGTGGGGGGTAGAAAGAGAAAACAGAATAAGGTGGGGGGGAGAAAGAGAAAACAGAAGAAGGGGGCGCAGAAAGAGAAAACAGAAGAAGGGGTCGCAGAAAGAGAAACAGAAAAAGGGGTCGCAGAAAGAGAAACAGAAAAAGGGGTCGCAGAAAGAGAAACAGAAAAAGGGGTCGCAGAAAGAGAAACAGAAAAAGGGGTCGCAGAAAAAGGGGGAGTAAAAAAGAGAAACAGAAAAAGGGGTAAAAAGAGAAACAGAAAAAGGGGGGAGTAAAAGAAAAAGGGAGTAAAGAAAAACAGAAAAAGGGGTAAAAAGAGAAAACAGAAAAGGGAGTAAAAAGAGAAAACAGAAAAGGGAGTAAAAAGAGAAAACAGAAAAGGGAGTAAAAAGAGAAAACAGAAAAGGGAGTAAAAAGAGAAAACAGAAAAGGGAGTAAAAGAAAAAAACGAAAAGGGAGTAAAAGAAAACAGAAAAGGGCGTAAAAGAAAACAGAAGGGGCGCGGCAGAAAGAGAAAACAGAAGGGGCGCGGCAGAAAGAGAAAACAGAAGGGGGCGCGGCGAAAGCAAAACAGAAGGGGCGCGGCAGAAAGAAAGAAAACAGAAGGGGGCGGGCAGAAAGAGAAAACAGAAGGGGGCGCGGCAGAAAGAGAAAACAGAAGGGGGCGCGGCAGAAAGAGAAAACAGAAGGGGCGCGGCAGAAAGAAAAAACAGAAGGGGCGCGGCAGAAAGAGAAAAAAGGGGGCGCGGCAGAAAGAAAACAGAAGGGGGCGCGGCAGAAAGAGAAAACAGAAGGGGGGCGGCAGAAAGAGAAAACAGAAGAAGGGGGAGAAAGAGAAAACAGAATAGAAGAAAAACAGGGGGGCGTAGCAGAAAAAAACAGAAGAAGGGGGGAGAAAGAGAAAAGAAGAGGGGGGAGAAAGAGAAAATAGAAGAAGGGGGGAGAAAGAGAAAATAGAAGAAGGGGGGAGAAAGAGAAAATAGAACAAGGGGGGAGAAAGAGAAAATAGAAGAAGGAGGGGAGAAAGAGAAAATAGAAACAGATGATAGTGATGATGATAATGAAAGGAGAGATGAGGTGACGAAAGAATCATCCGAGTATAGGATAATGTATCGGAAATGAAAAAAGTTTAAATGATAAGGCAACAAAAAAGAAGGAAATGTAGGTAAATAAGTAGATAAAGAGTCAAAAAGAAAATGATTTCTGAGGAGGAATATTCATCTAGATGTGAACTATTCATAAATCTAATTTTGCTTGAAGTGATTTCGATGTCACAGAAAAAATATTTCTGTCAATTAAAATGCCTATACAAACATTTATTGCTTATCCATTCCTTCTTAATGTCATTCCATGTATTTCACTTTTTGCTGAAACCAATTATTGAAAAAAATTAGTGCCAATGGTAAGATTATCACCTGAAAAATCGATTTGCAATACATTTTTAAAACTGTGTGTGTGTGTGTGTGTGTGTTTAATACCATAGATGCATTTGCAGTTTCTCACCAGATATGTGACAGGTGCAGGCGAACCATAGACTTTTGTCATAAATAACAAGAGAAAGCAACGGAAATATTTGTATATCTGTCTATATCTCTCGGATGAGTTATGATTACTTAAATTATTTACATTATTTGAACTGTTATCCTCATCTTCATTGCCATATTCACAAGGATTAAGCCGTTATATGTTCCAGCAATCTTCAGGTTTGGCTTGGTTTGTTTTACGCCATATCACCATCAATGGGCTATTTAATGCCGACAATATTTTTATTGCTGGTATTTGTTTACAAAAAGTATTGCTGGCATTAAAACCTATTTTTGCAGTTTCATAGTAATTTGATTTCAGTTTTGGAGTTAACTATTTGCAAAAGCTGGGATGCTAACAGGTGCTATCACCCCGGGTCAGATTATATCCGGCAACACCAGCAATTAAGAGGTAAACCTGATCAGAGGCCTTGCTGTTGGATGTAGTTTATCGTCTTGTTCAGGTGATTGGAATTTCGAACCGAGGGATGGCATGTGGAACTGGAACTAGAACTATCTACCCCTGTGGACAAAATAAAGCGTTCGGTTTGATTTCCAATCACCTGAAGAAGCCTGGAGCGTACATCGGCCGAAACGTTATGCATATGGAAATATTAAATTTTATGTTGGCTATCTTATAATAATATAACTACTCAACATATTCAATGTCTTTATTAAAAAAAAAAAAAAAAGAATATAATATATATATATATATATATATATATATATATATATATATATATATATATATATGTCATCTGCCTCTAGTTCCTTCTTGCATATATACAGGTATATATATGTACATATATGTATTTATTTTTTTTCCACCTATTCTGAATGTAACTTTCTCTGTTTTAATTTTGAATCTCCCGTGGAAGCCTGAAGAGCGGGAGCGAAACCGGTTGCTTCCCCCCCACTTGTTGTTGAGTGTTTTTTTTTTATTATTTAATATTGTTTTAATATGTCTTGTAATATTAAATTTTACACTTTTATTTCGATCATTAAATTTTGTACCTACAAAAAATCTTTATATATATATATATATATATATATATATATATATATATATATATATATATTAATTATTAATGCGATCACTTAGCTGCGATCGTAGCTTTTCAGAAGGACTCAGGAAGAATTGTTTGTAAGAAGCTTTATGAAGTAGTAGATCAGAGCTTTTCTTTGTGGCTGTAAGTAATGATACTGTCCTTCCCGTTTTATTTTCTACCCACCCCCTTTTCCACAAATTCCTTGGCTAGGTTACGGCCTGCTTCCTTCTGCTACGGTTGCCTTCAATGCGTATATTGAGTAACATTTACAAGCCCTTTGATCATTACGTGTTACAGGAATTTCATATGTCTTTTTCTGCTCATAAGCGAAAGTGTCCTTTTTGCTTGCATTGTTTCACATCTCCAATATGCTACAATGTACCAATAATATCACATATGCAAAATTTAAAAAAAATATTTATTACATCCATATTTACATACGTAATCATATAAGACAATTTCATTATCATTCATAGTAGACAGAGATTATATGACTGTCACTACGGGGAAATTCTCACCGGAAAATGAAACATTTAAATATAACTGGAAGATTGTGTTGGATAAGAAGTCATCTGACTGAAAAGAAGCGAAATGAGCTGCTTTTTTTTCAGCATCTTATATATAAATTACAGTGTATGTGGGGTGTGTGCAAGCAATACTTCGCTCCCACTGATCAGATTTCAATGATTAATCGCTCATTCAAAAGCCCTAGAAAAGTTAGGCGTAGGAAACGATTTTCCTTGTGCTCAAATTCAGATTTGCCAGATTATACGAGGTTAAAAATAAATATTTATTATGCTAGCCATTATCGTTGCTTTTATAGTTCAAATGTTGTAAATTTTATTTTCCTTTTGTATCGGAAATCGAAGCTAGCTTAAAATTTTAAGCTAGCTCCTGTGGAGGACTCTTGGTTTGGCCATAATCACTATAGCTAGGGAGGAGTAGTTGAGAGTCATCAAAAAATTACAGAAGAACTCACAATTTGCTGCATTTGGTATAGAATTAATGTTTAAGCTTACCTTCTGCTGCCACTTAATTTAAAGACGATTTGGTGTACGTAGATCCTTATTTTCCGTACAAATAATTATTTTTATTCCATGGGTGACAGAACATGGGACAATTTATAAAATAAAATTAATATAGTTGGGAAAATAGATATTAGAATTAGTTATACATTCAACATTTGAAGAGTTAGAGAAACATAATCACTAATTAAGTAACCCCTGTATTATGGAATCTACATGAATAAATACGAAATTAGAGCTCAGTTATCCCACGAATTCTAAGATTAAAAAGTCCCAGCTGTACTTTGTAGTACGTATTTACTTGACACCCCAGGGAGTCAGATTGTGACACAAGGTCAAAAAATGATAATAGCGGCGTAAAGAAGTAACAATTTAGAGAATTTGTGGACAGAATTGATGACCAATGTCCTGAAAGGCAAATGGCATATAAAAGAAGTTGATGCTGTTGATTGGGAATATAATTATGCAAGTGTGGACTTGTCACGTACTACTATCTACACTGTTTTCACTATTATTTAAGGGAGAAGATCTTATTCATGATCGTGATAGTTACAGGCGTACAGAAATTGATAAACAGAGGATTAGATGCTCAACAGGATTGATACAATCTAAAAATTCGACTTACTTAAAAAGTGGAACAAATACTTCAGAGAACCCTTTCACTGCGATAAAAGATAGAACGGCTCAATACATAAAATAATTTACCGAAATCCGAAATAAAAACAGTACTGAGCAAGGAACGGGAGCAGTAAGGATTATCATAGAGAAGTCAGTCTTGTACGATTTAATAATAAAATAAATGTACAATGGCGACATGAAACTTCAGTAAATGTATCTACATGACTATGTGAAAGAAACCAGCGGCAAATCCATCAGACATTCATTCAGTTGAACAAAGATCCTAACAGTATTAGACAAGAAACAGGACAAAATCAATTCGGCTTTGTAAAAGACAAAGGAATAAAGAATTCACACTTGATGATCAGAATGCTGAGAAAAGAGAGAGAAAAAAAAGACACAGACAGAGAGAAAGAGAGAGAAAGAGAGACAGAGAGAAAGAGAGAGAGAAAAAAGAGAAAGAGAGACAGAGAAAAAGAAAAGACAGAGAGAAAAAAGAAAAAGACAGAGAGAGAGAGAGAAAGACAGAAAAAGACAGAGAGAAAGAGAGAAAGAAAAAAAAAAGAGAGAGAAAGAGAGAAAAAAAAGAGAGAGAGAAGAGAGAAAAAAGTCAGAGAGAGAAGAGAACAAAGTCAGAGAAAAAAGACAAAAAGAGAGAGAAAAAAAAAAAGACAAAAAAGTCAGAGAAAAAGAAAAAAACACACACACAGAAAAAAGTCAGAGAAAAAAAAAACACACACACAGAAGAAAAAGAAAAAAGAGAAAAACACACACACAGCGAGAAAAAAAAAAACACACACACAGAAAGAGAGAAAAAAGACAGCGAGAAAAAAAAAAAAACACACAGCACACAAGCGAGAAAAAAAAACATAGCACACACAAAAAGACATAGCGAGAAAAAAAAACACACACACACACACACCGAGAAATAAAAAACACACACACACCGAGAAATAAAAAACACACACACAGCGAGAAAAAAAAACACACACACAAAAACACACACACACAAAACACACACACAGCACAAAAAAACACACACACACACAGCGAGAAAAAAAAAAAACACACACACACACACAGCGAGAAAAAAAAACACACACACAGCGAGAAAAAAACACACACACACACAGGGAAAAAACACACACACAGCGGGAAAACACACACACAGCGGGAAAACACACACACACACACACACAGGGGAAAACACACACACACACACAGAAAACACACACAAAACACACACACACACAACACACACAAAAAACACACACACACACAAAACACACACACACACACAAAACACACACACACACAGAAAACACACACACACACACAAAACACACACACACACAGAAAACACACACACACACAGAAAACACACACACACACACAAAACACACACACACACACAGAAAACACACACACACACACACACAGAAACACACACACACACAAAACTAGGAAAACACACACACACACACAAAACTAGGAAAACACACACACACACACAAAACTAGGAAAACACACACACACACACAAAACTAGGAAAACACACACACACACACAAAACACACACACACACAGAAAACACACACACACACACACAGAAAAACACACACACAGACACACACACACACACACACACAGAAAAACACACACACACACACACACACACACACACACACACACACAGAAAACACACACACACACACAGAAAACACACACACACACACAAAACACACACAGAGAAAACACACACAGAGAAAAAACACACAGAGGGAGAAAAAAATACACAGAGAGGGAGAAAAAAATACACAGAGAGGGAGAAAAAAATACACAGAGAGGGAGAAAAAAATACACAGAGAGGGAAAAAAAACAAAGACACAGAAAGGAAAAAAAAAGACACAGAATGATTATTAAAAATGGCGTAAAATCCATTGGTAATAAACTCCTCCTCCTCCCCCCGCACGTAGAGTAGAAACTAGTTCAACATGTATAGGAAAAAAATAGTAATATGGCTAAGCACAAAATGGTTACGTTTTCTCGTCGAATTATTTTAACGTATGTAGCGAATTGATCCAAAGAGAATTTCAAGGTTCACCAGGATTCATTATCGGTGACCATATCCAATACAACAGATGTTATGACATCGTGACAGAAGGCAAAACTAATAAAAAAAATCCAAGTTGGCAAAAGAAAGCATGAAGAAAAGAAGTACTATTATTTATAAAAAGAATGTATAGACATCAACTAGAGCAGGGGATCACCAATCTTTTTTCACAAAGTGCCAGATAACTGAGGCTGTCAAGCGCGAGCCGGATAACCATTTTGCTCAATACAATACACTGAATGCACAAAAAAATAAAGACAACAAACATACTTATTTACTAAAATATTATCTAAGAAAGCGACAATACCAATAAAATTGTGAGAATCAGATATGTGCTCATTTGTTGTGATTTAACTAACAAAAATTGTGAGATTTGTAAAACTTGCGTAAAACTTAAGATATATTTGTTTTGGTATCGCTGCATTCAACCAAGAGAAATGTTTTCTAATGTTCATCAGTCACCGTCGTTACAAGTGTTGATTGTTCATACTTTAGATTTTATAACTTCAGGCAAAATATGACATAATTCGCAGAAGTCAGTCTTTTTTATATACGGCACTCTTATAACCGTTTTACACACGGCAATGCAAGTTAAAACAATTGCTGCGGCTGACTCGTAATATATTTTCTTAGAAACTTCATTACAGGTACTTACACAAAAAGCGTTTGGGTATGAAATCTATATTAAGTTTACTTGGGAACCTCAAGGTGGTTTAATGGTTAGCAAGTTTGTCTCTCTAGAACAATTACAACGGAGTAGTGAGTTTGATTCTCACTGATGGCCTCTTACTTTCGGCCTTGTACCACATCCAAGCTACACTTGGAAAAAAAAAATCACTATTAAGTTTAAGTACAATCTATTGATAATTCCATATAAATAATTATATTCAGCTCATTTGTGGCACAGTGAAGCGGCGGGCCGGATGAACTGACGTCGGGACCCGGATCCGGTCCTCAGTTTAGTGACCCCTGAGCTAGAGAAAACAGATTCGAAGATACACCGGAACAGAAAAAGTATTTTCTAAAGTAAACGTTTTAAGTTATAGATACATTCGTCAAAAATAAGAAAAGATTCCTGAACTGCTGTGTCAAATCTATCCTTCTATATGGTAAGTGATTCTAGATAACTTCCTAACACGGATGAAAAGGAGACTCAAATCAACGTATATGCTGTAAAATTGATGGACAGAAAAGGTAAGGAACGAAGAAGTTCCAACGGAAATGTATTACATTTGCACCAGAAACAGTCAGTTAAGATTTCTGAGAGATATATTGAGGAAAGAACGCTTGGATAATCTAACACACGTAGGACACAGGGAAACAGTTTTTCATCTACCTCATGAGTTTATGTAAGTGGATTCTAGAGCCGTAACTAAACAATCGTAACGAGTAAAAGGTTAGAGCAACAGGAGAAAGCGAAGTTGTGGAGAGCCATGATTGTTCACATCTTAAAGGTTCATGGCAGATGAAAACAAAAAACAAAAATTGATGCTGCCATGGGAAGCGTACTGGAGTATTTCCTAAGGTGCATTTATTGTAAAAATGGTCAAAAGAGTGGTAGACAAAATTACAGTCACGCCTGTGTATTTATTTTTATTTTTGAGAAGTTCAATAGACCAATTTGCACTTCAATTTGAAGAGCTACAATAAAATGTTACATACACAGATATATATATATACACAGATATATATATATATATATATATATATATATATATATATATTATATATGTATGTGTGTGTGTGTGTGTGTGTGTGTGTGTGTGTAAGGATACAGTTCTCAGAGCTTTTGGCAAAGACGAGGCTGATCTTTTACAGCTCCACAGGCTTGGCACTAAATCGAAACGCGAAATTTTTAATGTTCTTCCCATTCCAATCAGTAGGATTGTTGAGTAAATGTCTCAATCAGATTTCATTTTCGATAAATGCAATGATGGGTTCCCCTGCAGGTGTTCGTTTATTTGGTTTCCCATCAAGTCACGTTCTTCTCTATCCAGTGCCAATATGAATAATTGCGGAAAGGGAGAAAGGGTATTTGGTGTCGCAGGAGGACGAGAAAATTCAGGTGCCTTATTAACAGAAAGTGTTCACTTGAGTATATTTTCACCTGAAAATTCACAATATTCCATCTGGTGCATGTAGTTAAAAGTGTGGAGTTCAGCGAGAGACAGAAATGTAAAGAGAGTGACACATACACGCAGAGGTAAAGAGAGACAGGGAGAAATGTATAGAGAGACAGGGAGAAATGTATAGAGAGACAGGGAGAAATGTATAGAGAGACAGGGAGAAATGTAAAGGGAGACAGGGAGAAATGTAAAGGGAGACAGGGAGAAAAAAACGCACAGGTGGACGGATAGAGTATTCCTGCAATGAAATCCATACACCATGCAGGAGATTTTAATGGCGCATATGGACATTCTCTAGCACTTTCTTTTTATTCTATTTTCTCGGATGATGGGTACATTTGGTTAAAAATGTCGATTCCATTCCATATGACTCATTATTTAAATGCAAAATTTTTGTGCAACTTTTATTGCCATATTTTGCGAAATCGAAGTTGATGCATAATCGGTGATTGGAACATAATGTAAAATGTCGACTTGTGAAGGCAGTTCCTTGGTACTATTGGTCTGGAGAGATAGCGTACTGCACCGTGAAGAAATGCCTGAAAGCCAAACCACGGTTTGATCAAAGCCTCCTGAGTGGAATTGGGTAGATGGTAATATTTGAAAGCTGTCGAAGTGCGGGAAAATGCGCGTCAGTCCAGATGGAAACGATTCGGCAGATCGCGTGTGGATATGTCTGTCAAAACCAGTTATATCAGTTTTTTCCCCGTTAGCAGCGGAACAGCTTAGCATACTCGTATATGGGCCTCTCTGCAACTTCTCTAGATCCGAGTATTTGTCAAATGTGTTCTGTCTATATAAAAATGATTGGAAAAACAGTTGGCAAAAGTCGGTGTCTTTTGAAGAAGATCCCGTGGGAATTTTGTTCCTGAAGTTGCTGTGCCTTCTGAAGCCTTGCCATTTTGTTATTTTCAGTCTTTCCTTACTCTGCCTATTACCCCCGTAGCGGTTGGGAAAACAATCGGTTAGGTAATTCCCCCTATCTCAATATACCCTTGTTGTAGTTTACATTACGATTTTGTAAGCACTAAATCAAAAGTCATCGTGAGCGAGTGTTTGACCGTACAAGCCTTGTTCAAATATTCATCACCTTAGATTATAAGCACTACCAGAAACTGTAACGAATGTTCACCCAATTGCAACAGAGACCAGTTTGGTTATTTGGGAATTGAATAAACAAAAATGTACTTGAGCAGACGTCTGCAAAATGGGTTATTAATCAAACCCGGTAGACAGGTATAATTGTTTAGAGGACTGAGCAATTACCAAACAAAAAACAAAAAAAAACGTAGTCCGGGATGCAGTCAAATATTTAAAACTTGTGTGAGTCATCAAGAAAGGTCAGTGGATCGATATTAACATGTATCGCTTGTGTATGGGTATGACCATCTATAATCACGTATCTCAGTTACTTCCTAAATCTAGCGCGCCGCCTCGACCGACACTTGGCCCGGCGCGCCGCCTCGACCGACACATGGCCCGGCGCGCCGCATCACTGGCTGAATCTTCTGATATAGAATCTTAATATTAACGTTTAGGACAAGTGTACCACGAGAGAACGGATTACAGAAGATGAGAATCATTAAAAATATCATGCTGTGTAAATGAATCAAGGATTTCCATATCAGATTAAAATAAACCTGAATTTGAAATATCATTGTGTTGTATTGTGTGCAAAGATATTTTATCTGTTTCCAAATACTGTGTCCCTTTTGTTTGTTAATTCTCTGAGGTTTTCTAGGAAATTTTTAAAATGTTTTGAAAGAATGAAAGTTATAAAAATAAACCAAAATTTCTAAAATACGAAAAATGCGAAGCGAAGCTTAATTTTATCAAATTTTTAATTGTAGATTTACACGTAAACAAGAAACATTAACTTCTTCGAGAAAAGCCAACGATAGTTATATGAATGCGTTTTTCTCGGTCATATAAATATCAAAGTTGACGCCCTTAGGTCTTAGGGCGGATATCCTAAATAATATAGTAATCAATAGCTTTGTTGTGACATTTCTAATAAAATAAATGTCTTAGGCGAGATGACTTTCGTTAAAAGTTTATTTATATGAATTTACTGATCGTGAACTCTAACCATTAATGGTGAACTGTCAAATAATCACATATACACGCAAATATGTTAAACGTTATATTTAGTGGATGTACATGTATGAATAAACATCCCTGATTTTTGAATATTGCAAATTTACGTCTCCTGGCCTTTGAATTCTAGAATTTTAATAAAAAAATTATATCTTCTGGCATAGTTCGAAACCGCGTTCTCTAATAGGTGAAAACAGCGTCAACCCCAGCGTGTTTTTGAACGTCGAACCAGAGAAAGCTTTCGCAGTCCAGTAAGG
>CAHIKZ030005509.1:922500-997500 GCA_903632075.3 Acanthosepion pharaonis | reverse complement strand
GTCTATGTCATTGTCTGTGGATGTATGTATGTGTATCTATCGGTGTCTGTGTATGTAGAGTGCATTCACATTTAATTGTGTGTGTGTATAGGTGTTGGTTTCCCCGTTTCCTTTTTTCATAAAGGGTTGTAGTGATGTTCCTGTCTCGTCGCCTTTTCTTTTCCCTTTTGTGTGTGTGTATATATATATATATATATATATATATATATATATATATATATATATATATATGTTGTGTTTTTATAAGCATATTGTTTTTTGTTGTTTTGCGCGTGAGTTTAAGACCACATTCACACACTTTAGAATAAAAAATATATATACATGTATTGTAAAATGAGTGGATATATTATAGCGTCTTGTCGAACGTAACTTCAACGAAGAAATGAATTGAATAAACATATATATTTTTTCTTTTCTCAATAATTTTGTAGTTTTTAAACTTAATAGTGATTAAATTTGGATTTTAAAATTGCCAGTTTTAATTTTAATATTAAATTTTATCATATAATTTTATTATTGGTTAGTATAAATTATTTTAATATTACCCGTATTTTAAAGATCTGAATATCTGTTATAACATTATTTCGTTGACAAGCTTTTGAATCTTTCTATACTTGGTTTTTGATTGGTTATTCTAGATTTTGTAACAATGTTTCGCCCTAGTGTAGGATCGTTAATTAATCTGAAACTTTTAAAACCATTTATTTTATCTTCAACATCATCACTTGATAAGACACCGAGGGTGTTGAAACAAAATGGCTATTTTTGTAGTGATTTTATAACATAGTGATTACAATAGTTAAAAGGAAAGGCTTTGAGGAATGCAAATCAGTTTTTTTGTTTTTAGTTGGACACCCTACCTGAAAATCAGCTCTGTATTGTAACATACACAATTCAATAAAACAAAGATTATTTAATTTCAAACGCAAAACATTTTTTCGATGAAAAATGACTTTTTAATACAATTATGTTTTATTTCTTTAATTATAATAGATTTTTACATTTAAGTTGTAAAATTATAAAATTAGTTAAAAGGCGCATCAGGTTTCCTAAGTCTCCTTTTTTTAGCGCGTTGTAAATTGCATCATTTTGACTAATCAAAAGATCCGCAGTAATTAAGAAATGTAATTTTGTGTTTATAATGGGGGTTGTAATTATAAAGTACGGAAGACCAACCAGAATACAATTTGCATTATTTCAGTTAAGCATTGTTCGCCGTTGTTAAGACCTTTACTTTTGCGAAACACGTGTGGAGGAGTTAATTTGATTTTTCAATTTCAACTGAGAAGGGTACCTACAAGTATCACTATCATCTTGGAAAATTTATATGATCTTATTTTTATATTAATCTCAGTTACATTTTTCGATGAATAAAAAATCAAAATTAATAATAAAATGAATGGAAATACAAATAACACAGTAAAATGTAAGAAATGTACATAAAATTATAGTATTTTATGTACATTTCTGATAAAATTTCATGAATTAATTAGAAATTATTCTTATGAAATTTAATCTCACTCTTAACAGTCTTATTTTAATTTCTTTAGAATATATTTTCCATAAAGCATCGTAAACATAAAGGTGAAAGTTACGTACAAAAAAATTAGAGCGCTGAAAGTTTTCCTTCAAAATAACGAGGTAAATAATTTGTTCACTTAAATGTAAATAATTTCACTTTTCTCCTTCCGTAGAACAAATTATCCTCACGGAATCCGTCAATATGCCATTCATCACCTGTCAAGTGACACGAAAGTTTCTGATCTGCTTTGTTTTATTTTCAAATTACATCTTTTCGGTGCAAAAGCTAAGTTAAACTTGGTTCAAAATATTTTAAGTAAACATAATTTATGAAAAAATGATAATTGATATTTAAAATAATTTCAAAGTGAGATTTTCATTTTTTTTATAAAATGGAAAAAATATGGCTGCCATCTGTCAATTTTGCTGACTCAAAAAAAAGATTTTTAACGAAAATTTCGGACGTGCTAGGAACGATTAAAAAATGAAAAAAAATACCAAAAATACTTTGATCTTTCCTGTTAATAATAAACATTTAGACGATAAAACTTTGTTTTAGTCAAGTTTGGCGCCTTTTTTATCATGCTATGCTCTTTTTATAACGATCTTGTGAAGGTACCTATCTTAATAGTAACAAACATTTTGACAATAAAATTTTGTTTTCGTCAATTTTAAGGCCGTTATTATGCTACGCTCATTTCCCGAGATCTCAAGCCAGTACATAGTTTAAAGTGATAAAATATATTTATGATAGGATAAGAAACGTTTATAAACTTAACACGTCTCTATCATGTCACCCTCAGAAATTATATATGGATTTGAAAAAAAAAATTATTCTGTTTACCTTTGGTTACGTAGACCTCACGCGTTCGCGTGAATAAATATTGTGTATTTGTGTTTCATAATTCTTGTTGGTCTATGGGAATCTCGATTGATAGCGTATGTGCATTTTTGCATCTAATGGATATTTTTATTTACGTCAGTCCCTGTATGTTGATTGGGGGAGGTGTTTTGTATGAGACCTAAAGTATTTCGGTTGGGCTTGTATGTAGGCAAATTCTTTAAGTATGGATTTTATAAAGTTGTTTATATAATAAAGTGTTTGGCGTGTGTCAGTAAGATTGCATTCAAAGTAGTTACTGCGGAATAAATTATGTTCTTGTTTGGGTAGCCTTTAACAAGTTATACCCTGTTTTATTTGTATGTGTTACAAGTGAGTTCAAAGTGTTTTCCCAATGTAGGTCTCCTATGTTTGGAGATGCGAATTTCTAGAGATTTCGCCTATCTATCTCTTTTTCCTTGCAGGCATCTTATATAATAAATCCCGGCATCTGATGTGGTGATGGATCTATTCGTCTTGTTAACTATATCTGATCTCTTCGAGGTGGTGGCAATGATCTTACGGAATGGTTGAAGGTGAAATGATGCGGGGGAGTCAGTAAGTATTTCTTGTTGATCTTGGATCTCTTGGCTGCATATTCTAAGGGCTTTAAAGGAAAAACACCTATATGTCCTGACTTAATTTTATTTTTGGATATTATATATTATAATTATTTTTTGAAAAATATGATTCCATCGCTACATAAAAGTTCTTACGTTTCAATAATAGAAGCTAAAAAAACCGGCTCTATTTGTTCCTCAAGCGAATTTTGGAAACAAAATTCGGTTGAGGATCAAATAGAGCCGGATTTTTAGCTTCTATTTTTGAAACATGAGAACTCTTATGTAGCGATGGATTCATTTTTCAAAAAATAATTATAATTCAGGCTCTACTTATGTATTGACCACTGTTTTATCTTTTTTTTTTTAAACAAAAAAAATACTAAAGACCTTTGGGTTATTAACCTAACTTTTCTATTTTTCTATGTATTTGCACACACACACAGACACACACACACACACATTATATATATATATCAGAAAATTATTCTAAACATGGAAACAAAACTGGTAAAGTTATTATATTCTCTATACGAGATGCACAAACATACATATTCAGAGAAATCCAGTTCAAGATATAAGTATCATATAACTATATCCAATTAGCAAAATGGCTTCCTAGATGTTATCTCCTTTCCAAATGAAAGAACAAAGACACAGTTTGTGAAAATATTATCTGAAAACGTTAGCGATTGGCTTCGTAAGAGGAGGTAATGGCGTGAACGTGTTAACTGGCACGTATTTACTAGATTGAAAGAACTGGAAGAAAGCACAGTCGGACGCGTCGAGAGTTGTCAGCCAAATCTCGTTTTTCAACAAGAATAACTAATAGAAGTGGAAGACAACAACCGATATTCACGATTGCTTGAAAATGCATTTTCATTTTGACAAAACAAAGACACGTCTATATGACTACTCATGCAATTACCTCGACACATTTGCATGGGTTGACATACGAGTAAACAAAATATAACAATTCAACAATTGTGCGTGCGCACACAAATATCCATAATTCTATACGCACACATTCGTTTATATATATATATATATATATATATATATATATATATATATACACACACACTAAATTTCACAAGTTGTAGACTACTCATGGTAATATTTTTTTTAAATTGATCCCAAAATTACTTTAGTACTTTAAATAGGAAATTATTATACATGTTTAAAAAAGTGAGATATGAATATTTTTTTTGTTAATAAAATTTGACAAAAAAAAAAAAGAAAATTATGATTAAATTTTGCTCTCCTCAAACTATCCTCCTTTAGCCTCGATTATTACAGCACAAACGTTTCTCAATGTATATGTTTGATAATTGATTCCACTCTTCTTTGAATGACTAAGATCTGCTTTAATTTTTGCCACTTTTATATCAAGTTCATTCCATGCTGATTCTGGAGGTGGCTTCAAACTTTTCAAGTGTTTATATATATATATTCAGAATTAACCTGTAAAAAAAAACAGAATGTATAAAAAAAGAATAGGGAAACTAGTTTTAGCCGACGCGTTTCGTCTAATGTGGACTTTTTCAAGACAAAAAGAGAAATTAATTTATTGAAACAAAGTATCTATAAACAACAAACAAAATGTCGTTGGTAACTAGAAGAATATATTCATATGGTCAACTGAAACATTACGTCAATTAATTTAATCTTTAAAATAGAATATTTTTACATGTATGAATATTATTTTATAAAAATGTTGACGGATTCAGCGGTTTTCTTTTGATTTCTTAATGTATTTGTTGTGTACGTTGCCTTAGGAGAGTAGTGATTCTGTTAGGAATAGTGATATTGCGGGGGAGATACCTGGGCGCAGATTAATATTTGGATAATATTCAATGGCGACACTCTCCAGGGAAGCAAGAAGCCGGAAGAAAGTTCTACAAGTGAGAAGAGCAAGAGAAGAAACTATTTGCATAGGACTTACGGTTACACCTACCCATTTCTTATTTAATTATTCCTTAATATATTTTCTATTGGGCGCGGCTGAAACGAAATGGTTCCAAGAATGTTCGACTGACTTCGAGATACCATCCTCTACACTCAGCTGATGGAGTCTCTATTGAGTAAACCTATAACATGTGAAAGGGTGCAGTAAATTTTATGCAGGCACTCACAACAAACATGAACCTGAATAGACAGTGACGTCATAAGTTGATAGAATCCATGACACATCGGGTTGTTGGTGCTATTCATGGGAAGGAAAAAGCTGCGCATTATTAAGGAGATCCTTCTTATTTTGGCGCTATTACACTTTCGCCTCCCCCACCTAATATTTCGCCACAATGTAATTTTTTTCTCAAGAAATACTTTTTTCCTGTTGTCTATCCTTTTTGCACTGCTTATATGCATCACTTCATGTACTTTACTGTTCATTTCAAACCAAGTATTATGGCTGGTGTTCAATGCGTTCCTAATCAACAGATTTTTGAAGACATCACCATTTTAAAGATTGGAGCACAGTTTTACAACACTATTGATAATTGCTATTTGATGCAAAAAGTTGAAGGCGAATCATCAAACATTTGACCCCACATAAATTCCGCCAGGTATACAGAAATCAACCGCCTGTTGGTGTGGCAATTCATGGCCTTAAATTTAGCCTGGGCACGCTGCCAAAATGCTTCATCTCGTTTCGTGGGGACTCCAGTGTTGGAGTCCACAAAGTTTTTAGTGTGGTTGACAGTGTCACGGTTGAACCTATTGTTTGTCAAATTATTGTATGAGTCCCATATATCAGTCCAGACTGTCGTGCATGTGGCAACCCATTGCTGAATGACAAGAAGCAAAATGTCTACAGAACGATCATGCCAAAAGATCATTTCAAATCAAATAGGAAGAGAAAATCTAAAACGAATATTAAATGAGGGACGAAAGTATAATAGCGCCAAATATGCTTCTAGCTTTCCAGCTGGCATTATTAATATTTCCTTTATATTGCCATCGACATTTCGGAATAGGAAAGGAAACTTTTCTGAAATTCGGATTCTTTCAAGACTTTAAAGAAAATATATGACCATATAATCGGAAAATCAATATTTGCAAAATAAAACAGGCGCCAAGCAACCACGCATTTCTCACTGAACTAACATTACGTTCTAACGTTGATAAGGATATTTCTGTAATAACAAATAGGACTCGATGTGAGGCTTGTATACATCGCATTTGAAGTACAAATACTGTTAAAAAATCATTTAGATCGCCAACTAATCAAGTTTCGCTTTTGCAAGCAAACACTTTACTCGTATATTTGTTTGCTTATTGGAACACACACACACATATATATATATATATATATCAAATATTTGGAGCAGTTCAATTTACAATGAATCATTCATACAAAAAAACATTACTCTGCTTATTGAACTATTTAGTTCATGCCACATTGACTGAAAAACTCTTACAACTAAAAAATTCTCAAATTGCCATATTCATAAAAAACGCATTCACACTAAAAAAAAAAAAAAAAAAAAAATCAGCCTTAGTGTTGTGACTGCACGCTCCAAAAGTTTGTATCCGTTATCAATAACACAAAATTACATTTTTTAATTACTGTGGATCTTCTGATAAGTCAAAATGATGCAATTTACAACGCGCTAAAAAAGATCTATCTCATAAAGAGGCTTAGGAAACCCGATGCGGCTTTTAGCTAATTTAATATTTTAACAACTTAAATGTAAAAATCTATTACGATTAAAAAAAATAATTGTATTAAAAATTCATTTTTCATCGAATTTATTTTTGCTTTCAAAAAATACTGTCCATATTCATAAAAACCACTAAAAGCATTTGAAATTAAATAATATCATGGTTTTATTGAATTTTGTATGTTACAATTCAGAGCTGATTTTCCGGTAGGGGGGGGGTCCGATTAAAAACAAAAACATGATTTCCATTCCTCAAAGCCTTGTGCTTTTAACTATTGGAAGGAAAAATTCTAAAAAGTAATTAAAATAAACTTTGGTCTTTCCTCTTCATAATAAACATTTTAACGATAAAATATTTTTGCGTCTAGTTTAGCGTCTTTATCATCGTGCTATGCTCTTTTTTACCGATCTCGTGGAGGTACCTACATTAACTTTATGAATGATTCATTATATATATATATATATATATATATATAGGTTCATATATCAGTATATCTATCTTAGATATGAGCAATTTTTCCATAAATGAAATAGCATTAATTAATTAATAAAATGAATGGAAATACAAATAACACAACAAAATATAATAAATGTACATAAAATTATAGTATTTTATGTACACTTCTGATAAATCTCATAAGAAAGGTACCTATAAATTAATTAGATACCTTTCTTATGAAATATGAAAATTAATCTCGCTCTTAACAGTCTTATTTTAATTTCTTTATAATTTCCATAAATCATCGTAAAGGTGAAAGCTAAGTACAAAAGAAATTAGATCGCTGAAAGTTTTCCTTAAAAATAACGAGGTAAATAATTTGTTCACTTAAATGTAAATTATTTCACTTTTCTCCTTCCGTAGTACAAATTATCCTCACGGAATCCGTAAATGTTATTTATCACCTGTCAAGTGACGCGAAAGTTTATGACCTGCTTTGTTTTATTTTTAAATTACATCTTTTTGGTGCAAAAGCTAAGTTAAGTTTGGTTCAAAATATTTTAAATAAACATAATTTCTGATTCTTAATATAAGTTTTGAAAAAATGATAATTGATATTTAAAAGAATTTCAAAGTGAGATTTCAAGTTTGTTTAAAAAATGGAAAAAAAATGGTCAATTTCACTGACTCAAAAAAAACAAGATTTTCAACGAAAATTTTGGACGTGCTAGAAACGATTAAAATATTTAAAACATACCCCCAAAATACTTTGATCTTTCCTCTTAATAATAAACATTTCGACGATAAAATGTTTTTTTCGTCAACATTGGAGTCTTTTTCATTCTCTTTTTTTTTAGCGATCTTGTGGATGTACATAGGTTAAGAGAATACATTAAATTACCTTATCAAAACCAGAATGTTTTTATACATTATAGTCGGTGGTGCCTATTCAATCGTTTAATCCTTTCAGAGTGGGCCGATTTAAAATCCAATAGACATTTCTTTTACAGTAAGTTTCACCCTCTACAAGACCCGGGGGCCACTCAAGTTTGAGGGTTACGTTAAGGAGTAGTTTATATGGATAGGAGGGGAAGGTGTACCTGTTGTCAACAGACTTGAATAAGTTAAAATTGTAGCGATCGAACTAAAATCACCTGGTGGTTTATTCTATAGGGCAATGGTTCTCGTGAAAGTGTTTATTTAAAAGAAAAAAAAAAACTAAGGGAGAAAGTAGTATTGATGTTATGATAGTATTTTTATACTTTTCGAAAGCACTCCAAAATTAGGAATAGAATTTCATTATGTGGCATTTTCAGATGTTCTGAATGAGGTCACTCGGACTAAGAACCAGATAACGGATATTGTGGATTTTTGCGGATTCATGGGAAAATTTGAATTAGTAGATATTTACTTCAAATTTGTTTTTCTTTGCCTGCCGCAAATTTGATCTCTTACGTTTGTCATGATTGACAGACACACGGACAGTAATTAAATGACAAAATGGAAAGATTTGTGTATTCGATATCTTTATACCCACTATCTCATACCCACGATGATTAGACGATTACGATCAACGATGAAACAACCAACTGATATAATAAAATAACCTCACGTGCAGTGAGGGGTTAGAAAAAAAAAAAAAGAGGAAATGCTTGCTCACAAAGGTAAAAAAGAAAGTCCCCGTGGACGAACCAAACAGTTCTGGACAGCACTACTCTAACTAAATGGAGATTGGGAAGACCTCAATCTTCTATATGTCTTGTAAATATTTCCAAATCAATTAAGGGATTTCTCCTTGGATTTGCAATAATACAATAATGTCGTAGCGCTCTCATATCTCTTAAAATTAATTCACGGTTATCATGCCCGTTTTCCACACATTTACTCTCATTACTACAAATAATCTTTCCATCTTTTCTCATTTTTATTTTAAACTGGTGAACTACTAACAAAGCAATTTGCTTTCATATTACAAGTACTTTTTTTATCCTACCGTTAGGTTCCTTATCAGATTTTATTAGACTAAGTACAGAGTTTTTAATATGGTTAATTATTCTTTCTACATTTCTACAGCAACAATAACACCTTAACATTTATTAAATAATTTACATTGTTGCTGATTCGGCAAAAATGGTCATTAACCGACTTGGGGAATATTTTACCATTATTCTCCAGTCATACTGTATAGGAAGGTTAAACCAAATATTATTTCTACATTTATTCCTTTTGGTTTTCTAATCCTTTGATATTTTGTATGCATCCTTATTCTAAGACTGATATCTTATACTATCGGAATTCGTAGCCAATCTATCTGTTGAAGTATAGCCATCATTGGTGACTACTGGAGCGGGGCCGGAGTTGGTGTGTGTGTGTGTGCGCATATATATATATATATATATATATATATATATATATATATATATAACGGTATGTTCTCTGGTCTTTGTGTAAGTTTTATAAATCACCAAGTTTAAATTCATATCAAGATAATTAACAAGTTCATTAACTCTACAGAAAAACCATAAGCTTTAGTTCCAGGTGTTTGCTTATTTTCTCCCTGTGTGCGCGTCCATTTTTTTACGTTTTTCTCCCGCGTGTGATTAATGTGGCTATCGCTAATTTTCCTCTTTCATCGTAATCGCCTAATGACTACAACTGGTGTGAGTGTGTTTTCAGTTTTAATAATAATAGCTCTACATTGGTTTGCTTTTCCATTTCAAGATTCTTAATTCTACAGACATTTTTATTTCTAAAATCAAAGTTTACCCATGTAGCTCTATTAACATCCAAATCTTTTAAAGTTAGTTATACGGACTCACTGGATTTTTCAAAAGTATTATTCCAAAATAAACAATTTCAAATAATATGAATTCACACTAAACCATACTCAAATCATAAATCTAATTATTAACATATCTAGAATACATCATATTGATTATAATCTATTAAAAGCAACCAACTGATAAAAATGACGTAGTTAATGCAGTTTTTACAAATCATTAATATTAAGCGTCAATCACTCAAAAGTTTAATACTCTTTTTTTTTTATATAGATAATACGAAAATTAACAAAGAGTTAAAATAACAATCCAATTTAACGAAAGGCCGAGCAACTTACCGGCGACACACCTAAGCTATGATTGGTAGATCCTTGTCAACTGGAAAAAATTGACGGGAATAATTCACCGATATTAAATAGGTAATCGTAGATGGCGGTAAATGTAAAACCAATTTTCATTGGCTGAATTTGAAAACGCATCAATCCAATACCATCTCGCCACAAATTCGCGGATTCAACAAAATGTTCGAGCGAGTGGTGTGGCCTCCATTACCATTGCCTTGAAGAGGTGTTGGGGAATTCTAGGTCCTAATGTACACTGGTGAACATTCGATGCTAGCAAGCACTACTTTGTAAACAGTAGTGGTTGTTATGTAATTAAAATAGAATGTTATATTTTCTCGGTTATGATATTTGTCTGGAGTTGTGTATTTTTTAGTCACTATGCACATTTCTTTTTCGATCTCTAACGACAGATTACCTTTAAACCGGTTTATCGATTTGTTTTAATCGTTATATTTAGGTATTATCATTTTACAGTAATATATGTATATATATTTTTGTTACCCCCCTCCTCACTTTTATCATGAATTGATTCTTATTATTGTTATGAGTTAATTGTTAATACCTTTTTTGTCACTGTAATCGAATTTTCTACTCCTGTTGAATATATATAAATATACATGTTGGATTTCAGCATGTATCTTTTTCTTGCAATTATTTACAATATGGTGTCGTGAGATAAAACCGTGTTGTCCATTTTAATATATTTATAAAATTTATTGACGTTTAGTTTTTAATTATAATTTTCTTATAAAATTATTCTTAAATCTCAACCCACTGTAATGAAATAAATGTTTAATGTTTCGTTTGTGATTGGAGCATTTTACATTTAACGTCGGGTGTTCTTTTGTATGGTAGTATTAGCTAGTAATACTTGTATACGATACGTGCATATATTTGAAATTGAGACGAAATTTCTAGGTTAAAGCCAAGAAAAACATTTTTCTTTGGCATTAAAAAAAATCTGTTCATGATAATGGTCAAAATTAATTTATCAAAGACATGAATTTCCATAAGCTTCTCCAAGTTTCATTCGCAAATAAAAAATGTAAAATATATACACAGACATTGATATTTGGTAGTAATAAACATTTCTGGGATGAGAATAGTGAATAGGTGATCTGGAATTTCCAAACTGAAAACTTTATTTAATCTATTAATATGTTGTTCCGCTGTCCATATCTAGGGATATCTCGTCTAGTTCTTATTGTTAGTACTGCTCCGTGATTGTTCGTCCTGTTTTTACCCGGTACTAAGATTGAACTCACAAATACTAGGTCACCAAATTCGCGAACAATCGCACTAAACCACTAGGCTAGTGATTTAATGCTTTGGTTCGAGAATGTGGTGACACAGTATGTGTAAGTTCAATCCCTGGGCCGGGCAGTGTATACTCGCCCTCAGTGGAAACGTGCTAGCGATAACTGAGCAGTAATAAAAATAAGAACTAGACAAGATTTCCCTAGACAACGGGAACAGTCGACACCCGTAGATTAAATTTGCTATGTTCGGAACTATATATATATATATATATATATATATATATATATATATATATATATATATATACAAAGACACACACACTCGCACGTAGATAGTGATTTTCCAAGCGTAGCTTAGATGTGGCACAAGGCCGAAAGCAGGGGTACCCAGTGAGGATCGAACTCACTACTCAGTCGTAACTGTTCTAGCGAGAAAAGCTTGCTATCGATTACACCACCTCGAGGTAGCCCCACTCGCATATATATATATATATTAGTTATTAATTATTTGTACCTCAATAGTCTTTGTGTCACAGCATTAAAAAGGTTTTCGCCGCGCTGAAATCCATCAAATATTATTAACCTAGTGTTGCTTTGGAAAAATGGCACTTGTTATTCTGACCTTTATCTATCTAAACTAAAAGTGAACGGACCTTTTCAGCTAAAATGTAGTTGTCGAATACACTTAGATAAACTGTTACAATCTACCATAGATAGACTGGTAAACTGGTTTGGGATGAGTTAGAAATCGAGGTAAAAATTGTTTTTGTTTATCTCTTTCGGTTTTTCCTCCTCTTTTTATTCTCTTATTGTCATCCTTTCTCTTCCTGTTATTTCTTTTTCTCTTTTTTTCTCTGCACGTTATTTCTTTCTCCTTTTTCTCTCCCTGTTATTTCTTTCCACTTCATCTTTTCCTGTTATTTCTTTCTCTTTTTTCTTTATCTGGCTTTAGTTCTCTGTGCTTATCATTCAGTCTTTCTTTCTCTTAATGTCTTACTTTCTCTTCCTTTCTTCTTGTCATACTTTCTCTTTATGTCTTACTTTCTCTTTCTTTCTCCTCGTGTCCTATTTTCTCTTTCGTTTTCTTAATATCTTATTTCTTTTTCTTTCTCCTTTTGTCTTATTTTCTCTTTCGTTCTCCTCTTTACGAATTATTTTCACTTTCTTTTTCTTTCTTTCTCTTTCTCTTCATTACTCGTTTTACTTCTTCCGTCTTTCTTTCTCTTTATGACTTACATTCTCTTTCTTTCTCATTTTTTCTTTCTGGTTGTATTTCTTTTTTCTCTTTCTTTTTTTCTCTTTCTGTCTTTCTTTTTATGTCTTTCTCTTTTTTTCTTTCTATGTCTTTATTCCTCTTTTTTTCTTTTATGTATTTTTTCTGTTACCCTTAATATTCATTATTCGATTTCAAAGGTCACAGACCACATTTTAAAATGGAGTTTCTTTAACCCATCTCACCTTATGACAACCTAAAGTCATATTCAGGAAAAGAAAAATTTAATATAAACAAAACAAAACTCACACGAAAATGATATTTGCTCGTAACAATGTATTCAACCCGATTTAATACAACGGACCTTGTTTTCTCAAAGAGGTGTACAAGAAGAAAAAATAAATGCAAAGTCGAACAGCTAATAGTCTTTAATAGCAGAATTAATGTTGAATTTTAGAAAAAAAGACGAAAGGATACTATAGATCCAGTTATCGTATTATTTACAGAATAGCGGGAGATAATTTTCTAAATTTAAAATGTCAAATGTCCCAATAATCTTTACAAAAACTGTATAATACTGATATCGTATTCAGTTCCGGATGAACAAAATTGCGTTGATCAGAGAACTTTCTTCAAAATGTTTTGATAATTTTTTTTTTTTTTTATGAGATAGAAACTATTTGACTGGATTCTTTTGTAACCAAAGGGGAAAGTTCATAGTTACAAAAATAGCATGTATGCCAGCACCATCAAAAACCTTTGCAGAATTATAAGTGAATGATTGCACACTTCTCTATCTCTAGCTTCCTTACACACTTTATCATGCGTGTAAAGACATGATTTTGTTTTTAAAAAGCGTTTTTGCAGTAATAATATCTTCTCAGACTTTCTATTCTAAATGAAACCGCAAACCAATTTTATAACAGAACACATGCTGAGAAAAAGCAAAGGAATTAAACTTGCAAATAATTTATACATTTATGTCCATCTCTCAGTTTCCATCTCAATCTCATAAATTATAGAAAGAGAAATATCTGAAAAATAAATAGACGTTTATTTTATGAATTGTTGTCATTTAGTATGTAGACGATCATGGCTCTTCCCAAATTCTTATCTTTCGTAGCCATAGTTAATATTTGTCACTCCAAATTCATGACATTTCATCCATTTGCATAAGCTTGTTATGTATTTTACTCACTGTTTCCCTCTTCCCCAATTGTCTTCCATAGGTCATGTGAGTATCAAGTTTGCCAAACCATCATTCCTCATTATTTGCCCAAGAAATTTCAAATGACTCCTTCTAATCTTAAAGAAGTGTCCTTTTTGTTCCAGTTCCTCATTGCTCACATGTTTGGTCCATGGTATTTTTGGCATCTTTTTCTAGAGTCACATTTTTGTTTCTTCAACTTCCTTCTTTATTTGTGTGCAGCAATCACATACTAGAATTGATAAAAGTTGAGCACACTTGTCTTAGTTCCCAACGAAATGATTGTCTCTCTTAATATTTTGTTTAGTTTCTAGAAGTCAACTTTCTCTAATATTATGCGTCTACGGATTTCTATGTTACAATTTAAATTCTGTATTATTGTTGTAACCTAGGAAAGGTTATTGAATAGAATAATCCCACGAAGCTTGGTAATGAACGATAATACATAGGACAAGAACAATACATATAAGATTCGCCAGAGGCGCGTAGAAGAAGTCAACTGGTAGAAGTGAGTCAAGTGAATTCCACAATGAATGTCCACCTAAAGGTTATCTACCAACCGCCCCACACGGTCAGATAAGACACAAGGCCGGATATAATTTGGGGTATCCGATCCCGCAGGACTGGCCTAAATTTCCCCGTAGACACCTTATAAAAACGGGGTTGAGTTGCTGTTTTCCCGAGGGGAGACTCTGCCCTTCAACTTCTGGGGATCCTTTCTGCCCGGAGACGAATAGTTTGCCCAGCACAACTGGAGACGAATCTGCAACTGCAGACCAACATACAGTATTTACTACTGTATTTTTGTGAATGGGGACATATCCATTATCTTCCGTAGGTATGCTACAACAATTATAATATTTTCAAGTTATATTTTTGCATTTCCATTATTGTCATAACTCCACTCGTTAATAACCGTGTATATCACGTTACCATTATTACTAATTATGTATATATTACACATCGGTATGGCGAAATGTCACAGCAGAAGAAATGATCAGCTTTCAAAGATTTCGTATTGTTCTGTATGAAATTGAAATCAGCACAGACAGCTAAACAATTTATTACCTAGCGTCCAATAATCGGCAAAGTGAAGAAAAGATCAATTTAAAGCATATTTAAGCACAATTTAATTTGCTACAAAGCTAACAAATGTAAATTTGTTAAATTTATTAACAAGATCGATTGATTTGATTGTATTAGATAAATAGCTGATAGCTAGTACCTATCTTTACGTTCTACATATAACTAGGTACTTCCACTTGATTCGCTGAAAAACAGCATAGCATCATGAAAAAATCCCAAACTTAATAAAAATCCACGTTTTATCGGATGTTGTATATCGTCATACCCAGAACAGTGTAGTCTTTTATTTTTTTACAACCGAAAATTAACAAATGTGTCTGTGTGGCCGATTTTGTGAAAGCAACGAAAGTTGAGATTTCAAGACAATACGATTTTTATTTGGAATACACCAGAGTATTTTGCCTACTGGAAATAGTAAATTGAATTATTTATCTTTCAATTAAAGCTAAAATGAAAGCTTCAAGAATATTTTTCTTCATTTTTAAAAAGTCATTGTAAACTTTAGGTGTCGAAAATTCCATGGAGGTGTCGCTATAAAGCAGTTTTAAGATCGTGCATTTTAGTGGATATCTGATAAATGCCTTGCTTATATTGAAGATATAAGCTGAAAAATTTTAGGATTGTAATGTCTCTAGCAAAACCGAGAAACAATGATAGCACTATCTCCGAAACGTGCAAAAATAGAATATAACTTAATAAACGATGTGTTATATTTACTGTTACGTGATGTTCATAAAACTAATTTTATTATAGTTTAGTCTTCACGAAAATATGAGCTTATGTCAATCGCCCTCGTTTAACAGAACAGTAACTGTGAGCAGTAAAACTAGAGGAAAAGAAAATCCCAGATGTGTACGCAGCAGACTTAGCAGAACGACTATCAGTTATCTCTACAACTTCGGGTTTTCTAGGGTGGAAAACAAATGCAAGTCACTAATTAAACTACTGAACATTCGAAAGCGAAAATAAAAAGGTGAAACTGACACAGCGAACAGACAATTTGATACCGAGTCGGCAATCCCTTCGCTTTTTCCTTAGGATCTGACGTTATTGGATCTGTAGTATGGCCGCCAAAATTTTGGTGTAAACCAAATGCAACTCACTTTCAGACTTTTAGTGAATTTTTAGCTATAGTGTGTGGCGTTATATAGATCACTGGTTTCTTCGAGTTTGTGGAATGGATTGGCAATATTCAACTCTAGAAAATACACCGGGCTATTTGAGTCCTTTTTCAGGCTTCTTGGACAAGAACACATCTCTCTTCATAGATGAAGGAAATTCGGGTCAGAATGTTAAAAATGTGAAACTCCTAATACCTTGAGAAAGATATTCAACAATTTCCATGTCCAATTCAGTCATTTGACATTGTATCAGATGATCCCATAGAGAACACATTGACAATATTGAATCGAGCAATGAGGAATTCCAGATAATTAGAGTCGTGTGCAAAAGGACTTCATGTTTGAGTATGGAGATAGAGACCGAATATATTGATTTTATACAACACCTTTTCAAAGCAAAAAGAACATTACGATGAGAAATAGATTAAGTGCTGACGCGCATTTATTAATATTTTTGTCATGTCGATAAAGTTATATATATTACAATGTTTGTGTGTTTGTGCGTGTGTGCATGCCCAAGAAACTTTTTCGCACCCACAGGTACGATTTCAATGATTCGTAGCTCATTCAAAAGCCCTAGGAAATTAAGCACACGGAACGATTTTCGTTAAGCTCAGGTTTAGGTTTGCCAGATTATGCTAGGTTTATAATATATATTAATATATTATACTAGCCATCATTGTTGGTTTCATCGTTCAAGGGGTGTAACTCGTATTTCCTTTTGTATCCAAAATTGCAGCTTGCTTAAAATTTTAAGCTAACTCATGTGGACTATTCTTAGTTTAGTCATCATCACAATAGCTAAGGAGGAGTAGATGGGATAGGCATCAATAAACTACAAAATAACTCAAAATTGATCACTGCATTTAAGTATTGAATTAATGCTTAAGCTTACCTTTTAAAAGTTCAACGATAATTCTGCTGCTGTCACTTGACGATTTGATGTACGTAGGTCCTTACTTTCCGTACAATTATTTTTATTTCATAGGTGACAGAACAGGGGACAATTTATAAGATAACATTAATATAGTGTCAAGATGGTAAAATAGAAATTAGAATTAGACATTCAACCTTTGAAGTGTTAGAGAAACATAACAGATAATTAAGAAAAACCTCAATTATGTTTCTTCTGGTGCAATGGAAGGGCGTGGCATAGGGCAGCTGTTCCCCAGGGCTGGGCACCTCTTAGTATTATTTTCCTCAGTTACCTCTCTGTTCTTTGAGAGAGAAGCCCCTGAGCGCAACTGGGAGATGATAAGCAGACGATAAATTACTCAAAAAGAGTAATTTACGCACAGTATTTACTCTGCCCCTCCCCACTAGGATGAGATGTGACACAAGGTCTATTTTTAGGAGGGACCCGAGCGCATACGCCCGGGACATGGACAAAAATTTCTCACGGACCACGCAACCGTCGGTTGCGCTGGCCTCAGTGCGAGCACCGATCCCTACCTCTGGTGCCTCGGGCAGCTGTTTCTCCAGGGCTGAATATTTATTGCATTAAAAAAATACAATTATGGCACGAGGCCGAAAATGGGGAGGGATTGAGGCTGGTCTTAACTAACTATCCTATACCTAGCTAATCCGATTCACGACCCATTCATTCATTACAATTTACCCATTCACCATAAGAACTCGTCCGTCACCAATCGATCCTCCTTGCACCATAATACCACATTCTGCCTAGGGAGACCTACAAAATGCGCACCGTGTCATAAAAATTTAATGATACTTAAAAATATATATATATAAATCTATGATGAAAAAATTAGAGGGGAGGGAGATGAACCCAATAACAAACTAAAATATTAACACAAATCAAATTAAACATAACTGATATTAGTAGGGTCCGTCCAACCCTCAAAACAGAGAGGCCGCTGTATTATGCACATTGGAAAAAATCAAGAGGCGCTCTCGCTAAGGGAGTGGGAAAAGAATAATAAAACATACCCGGCATGAGAAAATATAAAACTGACCCAGTCGATATAAAAAGAGGCCAAAAACAAATTGGGGAGGTTGGGAATCTCAACGTGGATCATAACCAAAGAAGTGGCCAGGAACAGACCAGGAACAACACTTACCCACATTAACTAGGTATACAAAAGCTTGTGATGTGAAGTAGGTTTACCTAGAAAAGAAAATCAAGGCTAGCCCCGTTCAAACGAACCAAGCTCGCCTCTTTCACCCACCTTTCGCTGAAAACTGTTGAATATCCTATCAGTTCTAATCTTCATCTTGAGCTGATGCTCAAAGAATCGGATTAGATCCTGATGAGAAAGACGGTTGCCTCGTAAGACTTCCTCTTGTCGCGTTTCATACCACTATTCGGACCGTGGCTAGCATCGTCAGAAACACAATTTCGCCCCGGAATGGGCACAAGCTTTTTGGGAGCGAGACGAGCCCTCAGCTCGTCGACATGGTCTCATAAGGGGCGGACCCGGGGGCAATGGTAGAAGGCGTGCGAAGCCGTTTCCTCTAAACCAAGGCCACACCGTTCACAGTCTGGCAAATCCGCCAAGCCCAATATGAAGCCCTTGTCATTGAGAAGCAGCCGATTCTGAGCCAATCGCCAGTTAAGCGAAAACTCAGGGTTACTGAGGTAATCCGCCGCTGCCGCCCAAGACCAGTAAGAGCGGAACTCCTCCTTCTAGAAGCCGAGCTCCTCACGTAGAGAATCCTTCGCGACTCCCTCCACTAAAAGACGATAGAAGACCTACCTAGGCCGAGAAAGGTTACTGCACCGAGGAACGGCCCAGCTCTTTCTCCAGGGCTGGGGAAGGACTCAATGCTCAATATATGCATTATATATTATCTAGTTTTATGCGATAGCACTCTTCAGGTTTAATTAATTTGCATATTGATATTTTAAAAAATAGTTTATTTCATTAATTAACTGCCCTTCATTACTGATCTTTTATTGAAAGATTGTTTTGATTTTCATATCAAAAATAGTTCTGTTTAGGAATACCGTCTTATATAGTGCAGAAAAAGTGTTTGAAATTTGCATTTTACTTGGCCTTCAACAAGGTGGCATCTATTTGTAAAGAAAAACTTTCCTTAACTATAAGAAACCATTTTATGAATGAAATGTTTATTTAAAAAATTGTTTCAAAAAAAATTTCAAGTAGTGAATATATCTTAATTTGTGAAGCGATAAAAAGTGGGCGTAGCCTGCTAATGTGTAGAATAAAAGACTATTGAAAAAAGATTATCGAAAAATATTTTTTATGTCATTTAGATTATACTGAATACATTTGATAGCCCTTCTTCAATTCAGAGATTAACACTGAATATTTCTCTAAATATCGTAAGGAAACAAAGGCACACAGTAAGTAAAGACACGCAACGTATAAATACTGAAGACTAAAATGATAAAGATAATGTCCACCAGGTGTCGCTTTTGTTTGTTTTCTTTTCTATTTCATATCTCGTCTTAGTACTTGTGTGCAAATTTGGTTTTGTTTTCATTGCTTAAATTCTTACATCAGAAAGATAACCTTATCGCGTAACATTTGCGAATATTCTTGGCTTTCTGTAGGCAACAAAAGTTTGGTTTTACTCTATAGATTCACATGCTTAACACATGTAGATTCTTGAGATTATGATTCTGACATAGCTGAGGTAGTTTATTTACGCACTCAGTGTCTATTTTACAGATGAATGCCGGTGGCCATTTAGAAGTTTGATGTCTGTTAAATGCTACATTTGAGAAAGAACTTTGCAGTTTTTCTTCTGAGGTTTGATTATCTATTCACTTTGTTTGATTTAATAGTTCTAATATTGATAAATTAAATAATCTTTTTTTAGTGAAAAAGGTAAAAGAGAGGTCATTTATTGAATTACTTTCTAATTACTAATAATCAATAATTGAGTCAAATATAGAAAGGTGTGTTTGCTTATTCAGACGATATTCAATGATATAGAAAAGATCAGCTTTCACTTTTCTCGATGACTTTAGTTTAGTATTTATTTGCAGTATCAATTTTCTGTTAACGGCTCAACATGAGGCGAAACTCATGCGTTTTGAATAAAACATAACATTGATTTAGTATGTATGTATCTGTCTTAAAATATAAAAATTATTATTTTCAATTACATTTCATGTGGTACAAAAAGGTAAAATAAAAAGATGATGAAAGTAATGAGGAATAAACAAAATGTTTAATAAGTGGTTTTATGAACGAAATACTTATTTAAACAGTCATGTAATGTCATCATTTTTTTGTTTTGTTTTTGTTTATTTTTGTTTTTTAAGCAAATCACCCCAAACAAGGCGGGAGTACCACTAGCAGGCAAAGGGTTACAGAGACTAAGAGTAAAACTAAATAGGAGTGTTTGGGAAAAGGATAAAGTTGACGGTGACCAAGATCAAGACATCAGATGATGTCGATTAACATTACATTTGAATATTTGAAGGTTATAGTTATAAGGGAAGCAAGTAAGAGGAAGGGAGTTCTACTGTCGGGAAGTGCGAGATAAGAAGCTGTTGGAGTAGAAGAGACGGCTACAGAGTTGAAGAGACGGCTACACAGAAATATTTCGTTAAATATTAAGATGAGCTGAAAACTGTAGGAAGACAGTGAATCTAATATACCCAATTATAAATTCACTGGTTTTACAATGAGTTTTAGCCCTCATCAGATTAATATCACATTTTTTAAGCATTTCACCCCAATCAAGGCAGAAGTGCTACTAGCACGCAGGACGTTACAGAGAATGAGAGTAAGAGTAGAGAAGAATTTGGGGGAAAAGGATAAGGGGAAGGTCGGGAACCAAGGTCACAACATCAGAAGATGTCGATTGACATTACATTTGAATATTTGATGATTATAGCTATCAGGGAAGCAAATGATATGAAGTGCAAGCTGAGAAGCTGTTGGAGTAGAAGAGATAGATATATTTAGTCGTTTCAACATTGAAAGGGTGGGACCGAGATGCCAACCTAGTAGCACGTTTAAACTCATGCAGTGAAAATAGCTCGTCAGAGAAGTTGCCATGAAAATATTAGTAGAAAAAAAGGGGAAAGCCAATGTAAGTCTGTTAAAAAGTGACTGTAGACGAGGTGCCAGATCAGGACCAATCACGTTGCATATCCGTCTCTGGATTCTGTTGATTTTTCGTTTTAAAAATTGATTTATGAAGCGTTCTAAACATGGCAAAGGTTATGATAGATGAGGATTTTGCACCTAGTCAGATACAATGTCAGATGTCGTGAAATTGGCAAAGGAAATTGATTAAAACCTACATAATCGCGAATATGCCTTGTTACATTTTTTTTGACGGAAGTATTCAAAAATGTATCTTATTTTGATCTCCTTTATACTTATTACCTAGTGGTAGATATCTTGTGACTGTTATGTCCCGAGTTAGTCTGTTATTATAGATTTTGCCTTTGGTGAATGTTTGGCAATGTCTATAGAGCCTTCCATTTCTTAAAATAAATAAGAATGAAAAAAAAACGTAATAGCTTGATTCGTCATAATTCCCATATTGTAGACAGAAGTTATGTGCCAAAAATACAAGATGAACACCAACATATTTATATAACTTTTTTGAAAAAATTTCTTTCATATTTTACTTTTCTACAAAATTTATTTGAATGTATTTTAAATCGATATAAGGAAGAAGAGAATTATCGTTGAATAAAAAAGAAACTGATTAAAAATTCATTTAATGAAAATGAAATCATATTCATATTGAATATAATATATATATATATATATATATATATATATATATATATATATATGCTCCTGAAAAATGTATTTCGGTTGAGCTCTCTGAGAAGGAAATGTGGGTTTGTAAACAGTGATTATTACGGACAATAATGCAAGACTCTTCGGTAAATGGAATCAAGTTCTCTCTGTCACTGTGTTTTTACCTAAAAATAAATACGCTTAAATTCACCTTCATCCCTGCCGTGCGCCAACGGCTTAGTGGTATAATCCCCAAATGACCCCAATTCAGTCGGGGTTCGGTCCTAGCTAGAGGCAAACGGACGTCTAGCCACACTGACGAGCTGTGATGCAGCGAAACAGTCTGTCTGTGGAATATATATATATATATATATATATATATATATATATATATATATATATAATTGGACACTCATTTGTTGATATTAGTGTCCATTTTCATATTTGCAAACGCTCTATCTCACATATTAGGCAGTTTTATGACTTAAAAGTATTTTATTATTATTATTATTATTATTATATATATATATATATATATATATATATATACACGCCGGAAATCTTAATTCCGGTTGAGTACTCTGGAGAGAAAGCGCAAATCTGTAAACAATGGCTACTACTGCTAATACTGCGAAGCTCTTCCAGGAATTGAGCCCACTCGGTCATTAACTTGTTTGTCCTAAGTATTCGTCTTTCTCTCTACCGTGCGCTGATAGACGTCCGCTGATAGCTCAGGGGTAGAATCTCTGACTGATGAAAAATCAGTCGTTTTTCGATCCCGGCTTGAGGCAATCGGATGTCTAACCACAGCTGTGATACACGGTTATCTTGAAATCCTAAAAGCAGATTCGATTAAATTGAATGACGTACAAGAAAAAATATATAATTTTCAGAAGATCACGGACATAATTGAAAACCAGATTATATATATATATATATATATATATATATATATATATATATATATATATGATGCAAGACTCCTCGGTAAATTCAGTCGAGTTCTCTGAGTCACTGTGTGTTTATCTAAAAATAAATACGCTTAAATTCACCTTCATCCTGCCGTGCGCCAACGTAGAATCCCCGACTGACGCCAGTTCAGTCTGGTTTCAATTCTAGCTAGAGGCAACCGGACGTCTTGCCACACTGATGAGCTGTGATACAGCGAAACAGCCTGCCTGGGGATGGCAATATATATATATATATATATATAATCAAAATTATAATGATAAACATATATCGATAGTCTATGCTTAGAATCTTCTTCAACTACGCAAGAGAAGAGAGACTGACGCAGTTAATAACTATAGGTAAGGCCATACAGTACAGAAATGAAATCAACAGATTTTATAGTCAGTGAAAATAAGGAAGAGTTAGAATAAGCACTATTGAAAACGTGAAATGAATTATGAGAAATTCTTATTCCTCACTTTATTAATCTATTATGCGTACTATATTAACAGAAAATTGTCGTCATGTCACTTCTACCAACAACCAAAAGATTATGTCTTTCAGCCAAAAGATAGAGTTTGTTTGTGTTTAGGTTAGTCTACGATAAAAACACACTTTCTCTCATTTTTTTTAATAAATGCCGTACTTTAAGTTCCTTGTAAATTGTGTAAAAACTCTGTTTTCGTCACATCATTGCTTCTTTGGATATATCGTGTTTTGTTACGTATTTACGAATATATTGTTCTGTAACAACATAATCGTCTGTATTTATTCCGAATCTTATTTCAGTTAGCTACTTGGTACTGGTGTGTGTTTGTGTGTGTGCGCTTTCGTGCGTGTGTATGCGTGCGTGTGTGTGTGTTTGTGTGAGGGGGGGCATTGTTGAATTTCAGTAAAAATGGCTCATATTTCCCATACTGATTTATGGTCACCCATTGACGCAAGTAATATTTTTTTTAATTTTCGGTTTTAAACTTACTTGAATAATTTTATCAAATTGGATCCCACACCTTAAGTGGACTCGGTGCCAGTGGTGAAAGATTTACCGTTTTAAGTCTTTTTCTGTATTTTAATAGGATAAACCACTACGTGAAGTGAAGAATGCGTTCTTATTCTTTACATTATTAATTTATCATGCATACTATATTAAGAGAAAATTGTCAACTTTGGTCAGGATCAAGTACTCCCGGAGATCATGGTACGAAAATGTTTGATTTGTTTACAAACTATCATGTCCTGTTCAACTTTGGATAATTAACTTCACACTGTCTCACCAAATGTCAGAACACATATTGCGTATTTGAATGAGGCGAAAGTACGTTAACTTTCTTACTTTCAACACATCAGTGCATGTATATCCTTTCCATGTCAAGCCTTTCTTAAATTTTAGTGTTCTCCTTATCAAATGCCGTCGTTTAATCAATGAACCATCGTTATTCCAGTCCAGTCAGGTTCGTTACATTCAGTTACGCGCAAATACCCCTGGGAAAGGTATCCATCTATCTCTTTTCCACAACAGTTATGGTGTTGTGTCATGTTGTTCGCTTCAGTTGACCTCTGGTTTTCACAGGAATGGAGAGACCAATATCATATTATTATTAAAAGTACTAATAATAACATTACTCTAATCTTTTTCTTTGCTAATATTGATAATAAAAATATAAAATATTTAAGGTATTATCGTAGCATACATAAAGACGATAATGGATATGTCTCCATTCACATAAATACGGTAGTAAATACTGTATGTTGGTCTGCAGTTGAAGATTCGTCTCCAGCTGTGCTGGTCAAACTCTGCTTCCCGACAGAGAAGATCCCCAGACGAGGTTATGTCGAAGTGCAGTGTTTCGTGTCGGGAAACAGTTACCCGACCCCGATTTCTATGGTTTCTACGGGGAATTTTTGTCCGAGCCTGCAGGCTCGGATACCTTACATTAAATTCGGCCTTGTGCCACATGTGACCGCGTGGGGCGGTTGGTAGATATCCTGCAATTGGAGATTCATTGTGGAATTCACTTGACTCATTCTAGCAGTTGATTACTTCTTCTACGCGCCGCTAGTGAATATTATATGTGTTGTTCTTGTCCTAATTATTATCGTTTATTATGAACCTTCGTGTGATTATTCTATTCAGTAACATTTCTTAGGTTACAGCATGTATAATAGGGAAGCTCATGGTTAAGAGCTGATATATACAACATCATGTTATCGTAATTCAGGTAACAAATGGTCAATCAATAGATACAGAGAACATTTTGCGTCAGATTACAAGCTTCTATATCACTAAAAAGAATGAGGAATTAACTTTGCACATTCAACTGATTGCAGAATTAATAGAAAATCTGTGTCTGCTTTATCGTTTTGATAGAAGGTTACGAAGATGCGCGCAAAATGCCGACAGAATTAGAGAAACAAACGCACACTTTAGAATGCAGAACTCGTTCATAGTTCTTAGATTTTATAATGCATAGAAGTGTGTAACAAAAGCAAATTGTTCCACATTGCGTCTTGAGTTATTAAGCACGTAATGACCAAAGGATAAGGTGAGACTTTTTTTTATTATTGCGGTGGAATTTCACAAAGAATATTGCACGAAGATGCCGAAAGTATAATGCATAAAAACGAAGAGTTGATGATGATTTCTGAGAGCCTTTAGAAAATAAAGCCTGAAAATTGCAGTCCAGTTCTCGTTTTAACAACGTTGTTTCTGTGTTATCTTCATTTTTTTTGTATCACCGTGATGATTAGTGTCAGAGAAGAAGAGAAAAGAAACGCAAAGTAATTGAAAATAAGTTTATTTACTTGGTTAAATTAGCTTTGGCAAATTAATACTGTCAGTTGCAGGAAAGACCAACCAATGTGTGAATAAAAGAAATCATGCAATATTCGCCTTTGAAAATCAAAGTAGACATCACGAGGAAAATAGCTAATAATTACAAAGAAGAATTAAAAATCATTTGACCATTGTTAGTATAATTTAGTATTTTCCTGAAACAGTCAAAATGATGGTATTAGATTAGAATTTAGATGGTATTAATTACTAGGTTGCAATATGTTGCCCATACCATCCCACTCGAGCTGTGTTAATGAAATAAATTAAAATAGCAACAGCAACATAAAAAAAAAACATAAAACAAAAACAGGTAAGTTATTGGGTGACAATTTCATGATTTTTTAACGAAGATTATCATAAAGAAATACAATCAACTGAGAAAAAATGAAGTAGACATATTCCAAATCTATTTTAACTTAGAGATTCTGGTAACGTTTTAAGTTCATGATGAAATAATATTTAAAAGTCACTGCCATGACTATTACAAATTTTGCCAGTTATGTATAAAGGCATGAACCTAGTTTTTACTCTAACTTTATTCATGTTTGGCCCAATTATATAAGTTGTTCATTGTATCATATTTGTTTCAGCTGGTTAGTTCGCCAACCTTCAAGACGATATAGCATCTATTAAGATTGAAAAATGAATAGTCTTTGATGTCGTCCGCCATATTTTCAGAACTGTGTGGATATCAAGCGGAGAATTTCTTGTTCATTCGTATAATTTGGCTGACGTCGTTATATCCTGCCCAGACATGAACTTCCTTGTCGTTAGAAGAAAAAGTAAGCTTTCTTCGCTACACTGCACTATTTTCAAGCAATCAACAAGATAAATCGGACAATAAAAGTTAGAATACACTTATGCCAACAATTTTACGATTGGGTCACCTCATATATCGTTGTTTCTCTCGGAGACATGACAAATGATAACCACTGTATATCCTAAGTAATAAATAACTGAAGTCATGGTTATTGATTTTTTGGCGCTTTGAATGATGATCCGTAAAAAATATTAAAAGATGATTTCGAATATGATTATTTTTTTTTGCTGAATGTATCTCCTTTATTAGTCTTACTAGCCCTGTTTCTAACAACCTCTCCCTCTCTGTGCTTTCCTCTCTCCCCCACTCTATCTTTTTTCTGCTACCAACTCTCGCGCGCTCTTCTGAAGTCTCTCTCCTGTCCTCTCTCTCTCTCTATCGCTACCTCCCTATCTCTCTCCATCTCAACATAGATAGATAGATAATATTAGTCGTCAATACATACATATATATATATATATATATATATATAGAGAGAGAGAGAGAGAGAGAGAGAGAGAGTGAGAGAGAGAGAGAGAGAAAGAGAAATTTCCAATAGGATAGAATCCAGTTAGAACTCAATGTCCAGGATAGTAAGAATATAATATAAAAGGTTCAAACACTAATATTTCATGGTTATAATTTATTACATTGGAATCGTAATCACTATCAAATTCATCAGACCTACATATTCAAAAACCTATATATATATATATATATATCCGGTTGAGTACTCTGGAGAGGAAGCGCAAATCTGTAAACAATGGCTACTACTGCTAATACTGCGTAGCTCTTCCAGGAATTGAGCCCAGTCGGTCATTAACTTGTTTGTCCTAAGTATAGGTAAGTAAAACTTCGTCTTTCTCTCTACCGTGCGCTGATAGACGTCCGCTGATAGCTCAGGGGTAGAATCTCTGACTGATGAAAAATCAGTCGTTTTTCGATGCCAACGTGAGATGATGGGATGTCTAGCAACACTGAAGAGCTTTGATACAACGAAATAATATTAATAAATATACGTATTAACTTACGTCGAAAGTACGACTGGGAGTTACAAAATTATAGTGTGGGCATAATAAAATAAATAAAAAATAAAAATTGGAGACGCCAACTTATTTTTTTATTATCGTTAATCTTAAATGGATAGCGAATCAAGGGTGTAAATTTTTATAATTAATTATAAAAAAGAAAAATTTTATTAACTAAAAAAATAAATAAAAACAAACAATAATATTAATATTTTTTTATAAATATTAAATGAACGAAAATGACAAACAAGGTGAAAATAGAATTAAGAATATTATAAAAAAGTGCACAACACCAATTGACAAAAATTAGATTAATTATTTATTTTTTAAAAATTTAATACCTCTAATCTTAAATTAAACAGGACAAATATTATTTATGAGTTTAAATGACCATTAAGAAATGTTATTGCTGATCAATCAAATTTCGGAAATAATTATATTGGCCATACTACATGTTTGACATGAAGACTCACACTACACCTTTCTGGCCAAAGCTCAATTAGGCCTCATATAAAGACTCATGGAGATATACCTCACCCAAGTCTTAACATACTTGTTGACAACACAAATATAATAGCATCATCTACATGTCAAAAAGGCTAAAAATAATGAAAGCCTTATCAAAAAAACAAGACTCAATAATATATACTGTGAACATGGACACATCTTGACTGTGTTTTGAAAATGAAAACTTAATATAACAACATACATACAATAATCTTTTTCTTCGTAACAGTTAATATATTTCAACCCTGAAAAATGGCTGAATGTATAAGCAAAAGCACTCGGATACAAAAAAGGACTATTTTTATATAATTTATCATCCGAAAAGACAAAAAATATAAAATCACATGAGAAATTGTATAAACAACCAGATCAAAGCACTTTGTCGTATTCAATGAAATGTGCATGAAAGTAAGATTGCTGCTTAAATACACAAGAATATATGTACAGGTAGGAGTGCTGAAAATTACCAGGCCTGAATGAAAAGGTATTAAAAATATATATTCCTATAAGAAGAAGAAGAAGGTAAATGCATATGCACCAGCGGGAGATTGATAAAAAAAAAAGTAATTTAACCCCACACCAATGCATTTACAATACACTTGCTTTTTTTCACTTCCTTCTTCTCTACTTCTTCTAGGATTTCTATCCTATGTAATATATATATATATATATATATATATATATATATATATATATATATATGAAGAAAAATATACGGAAAAAACAAACAAAAATCATAATATGCAATTATGCTGTTTTAATGTTAATATAATGTCAACGTCGGACGTTTCTGTCTAATAGACCATCTTCAGGACATTCATAAAACATGAGTAACATAGACCATATTCAATTCAACATGAAAAAGACGGTGGACATAAAAGCAAGACCAATCCAAACAGATAACTGAAATCAGTGACCTGTTTGGATTGGTCTAAGATATTTGTTTGTTTTTTCCGTATATTTTTCTTCATAATGTCGGACCTATATCCATATATTTGCTTACATATATATATGTGTGTGTGTGTGGAGGCATTAACTAGGAAAAACATTCAGTACTTCAGGAAACATTTTCTATAAAGTGTTGAAGAGACTCTCTCTCTTTATCTCTCTCTATATATATATATATATATATATATATATATATATATATATATATATATATATATATATATTCGAATTTATAACATTAATATGTTATAAAATCACAACAAAAATTGCCATTTTGTTTCAACACTTCTGGTGTCTTATCAAGTGATGGTGTTCGATGTAGAATAAAGGGAATAAAAGTTTCAAATCAATCAAACACTCCTCGATAGGGGAAACGCTGTTATATAAGATGGAATGACCAATCAAAATACAAGTATATGAGAATTAAAAAAAAAACTGTACAACTAAATTTGTTTATAATAATTATTTAATGTTTTAATGTTAGGGTTAGACTAAAATAGAATTAATTGTAACTAATATATATTAAATTATACTATAAAATTCGAAATTAAAAATTACCAATTTTAAATTTAATCTATATTAAGATAAAATTATAAAATTATTTAAAAATAATGTAGATAAAAAATAAGAGATAAAAAATATATATGTTATCTTATTTATTTTGTTTTTATTGAAATTAAGTCGGAATAAACGTTAAGATCTAATGCTGCTCTGAACTCCGTTACAGCTTAGATACATTTGAAGTGAAGACATGGGCAGGGAGGGGAGGATGAAATCTTGCAAAAGACAATACATACACAATCGGATTATAATACACAAACATGCAGACATATTTGGATATGTGAGAAAACATGTCAAAATGCAAAAGTTGTCGCATTTTCATCTTTTAGGACTTCATCGGGCAAATTGAGTTCAATAAAGTCCTAAACCACGAAAAGCGTTGACATATACTCATATATATATATATATATATATATATATATATATATATATATATATATATATATATATATATATAGTCTACATATATATATATATATATATATATATATATATATATATATATATATATGTGTGTGTGTGTGTGTGTGTGTGTGTGTGAAAATGTATATAAATATAAATAAATATATATATGTATAATTATTTATATATTATATTTGTACTTATTAGAAATCAATATCAGAGATAGAGCTAACATATCTATCCAACCAAATATATATATATATATATATATATATATATATATATATGTGTGTGTGTGTGTGTGTGTGTGTGTGTGTGTGTGTGTAAGTGTGTTATAGTATGTGTGCATATATACCTACGCATATGCACATTTCGGTGTATATATATTTATACGCTTCCCGCGCGCGCAAACACACACAGAGACACACACGCGCGCTCATATATTCATCCGTATTTTGTATATAGACAGCATTTTGCTTATCAGGAAGTGAATGGTTTCAAATGAGACTCGAACTGTTCCTCATGCAAAAATGTGGGGAAGTGATTGCAGAAATTGGCGCCGGAAAGCAAATATCTATGAAGACATAAAAAAAATAAATAATAGAAAAATCCTCGTCTGACATTGCGCATCACAGTCATCATTTACATAAATAAAAATAGGAAAATTATTTTAAAACTAAAAGCATTAAAGCAAAGTAAGTTTTACCCATTGTCTTGCGACAACAATGCATTCTGACAAGGGAAACGATTTCGTAAATATTAATAAAAAAATATCATTGAGATTCGCAATGTGACGAAAGCCTCACTTTGCCGATTGTTGAGAGTAACAGAGAAAAAAAATCGACAATTGTCAAAAGGTCATTCATTCTCTTCTTAACTTAATTGTTATTTTTAGTTGTTTTTTTTTTTTTAAATATTATCAGTGCATTTATTTTATATCACCTTTTATTCTTTTGGTTTAATTTCTTTCCATTAGGCTTCGCACTTCATTTTGAACCTTTATGACCCAACATGTTCACTTTTTAGTTTGGATTTCGTTCATTCTTCACGTTTTTTCTTTTTAGTTTTTCTTTATATTCTTTCTTTTTTCTCCTTCATTTTGTTCCTTTTTTTCTCTCGTTATTCATTACCTTCTTACTTTATATTCAGCCTGCTTTCAAATTCCCATTTTTTTTTGGGACTCATGCACGCACATGTCCGCATACGGACGTATCACACACGCGTACATATCTGTTTTTTTTAATTTACTATTTTATTATTTCGAGTAAACAATTGGTTATGTACATATCATGTATTATTTTAAAGATAGAAATTCTCAGCATTGATTTCTGTAAATGTTTTATATTTCTGATTTATTGTTCTTTACTTTTCACTGCCAAATAAAAATGGGCGAAAAGGGACACTCGAGCGATTGTAGCTCAAAAGATGACGTAAATCAATCGTAATGATTCCCAATATCAACCAGGGGACCGATAACGAACTTAATGCTCAACATTGGCTCAAGTAATTTCGTAACTGAGACAACAGGCTTAAAGATGACGAGGGCCGCTCACGTCATTTTGCGATTGACAATGACATTACTGAAGTGAAATCAAGCAAAACAATTATAGATTCTGCCGAGGAAATAAACATTGACTGTTCAACAGTTCTTTTTTAACATTTACACAAAACAGGAAAATCAAAAGAAATAACTCGACAAATTGGTCCTTGCACGATCTAAACATTCAATGTCTCCATTACATGTGAGATTATATAAGAGAGCAGGTGACGTCTCCTAAAAAGGTTAAAACCAAAAAATGAAATGCAAAGAATACTTCCCCAAAGGAAAGTTATGACACGGATAAGATTTCTGCCGATGAGTGGGAAGTGGAATCATCAACTACAAATTCTTGAATTCTGTTGAAAACATTTTATTAAGGATAGCAAAATGTGCCTAGAACAGCAGCGTTTTGGGCTAATATTGATAACTAAGAAAAGGACCAATTCGTCTCTGACAACGCCACGAGACACTATCATGAACAGGCATCTGCATCCAGCAGATGCCTGTTCGACCGATCAATATTTTTTAAGCATTTCAACAATTTAATGAAAGAGATGACCTTCAATATTCAAACATCGTCTCAAAGAATTTCAAAGAAATCCTTAATTCGTGGACACCAGAAAATCATTGTTATTAAGAGTGCATAAAATTATTATTTCGATTAATAGATGTTATTCTATTCTATGCTAAGTTATAGTATGCGTTAAAGTCGAGTTCTAGTCTATGCTAAGTTATAATATTCGTTAAAGTCGAGAGTTGAGATACAATAACAGCAAAATTGTACAATTCGTGTAACAGCAAAATTGAACAATGTTTAAATTAAGTTTGAACCCTTATATTTTAGAAATGATAAAATATATCTTACTGGAATTCTCCAAGGTTTTTATAACAATATTGGATTCTACTTTGAACGATAAGAATGTATTTATCTCTAAGTTTAAATGATGATCCTATTCCAGGTATGACCTCCCGATCCAGTTTTCCCTCTCTATTGCTTCCTGTTTTTAGACCTATTCACCGTTCTCTTGATGGTTCTTGAATGGTCTCTAAAGATAGAACCAGAGTATGAATGTTTCTACCATTACTGAAGTCCTAAATGATCTTTTTTTCTCTCACCATTGCTCAGTTGGAAAGATAAAGTGGGCCTGACATAAAACGATTCTCTCTCCAGCTGAATAACTCAACTGGTCTTTTAATGATTCTTACAACATATTGTGTCAAGATGGCTAAACGTCTTATATGAAAACCTGGAAAAAAGAAACTGGACGATTTTTAGATATTAAACATTTTGTGGAATGGATAATTATCCCATGATTTTACACGATTTGGACAATTTTGCTGTTACACACGGTACATATATATAAATATATATTTCAGAAATAATGGATTTTGTTATGTAATAATACGACAGTTGTTATTACTTAAACATTTATTTTTAGTGGATAGCCATATATGAGAAGACACTTCGGCATAGCTCGATCGACAAGACACGGTCAACCTTTAGTAAAGGGCGTTGGGTCCAGTGGCCGTTTCTCGTGCTAGGGTGATGTAGGTTCGAATCTTGCCGGAGGGCGCATTTTTCTTTAATAAGATTTCTCTAATATTCAGCCCGATAGAGGAATATGAATGCATATGGTGGACTCTCCCATCGTGAACTATGATTGAGGGTCAGCAGTGGATGGTGCCTTTCGTTTTACAATTATGCATGCCAGCAGGGGCTATTGTGAAGAAAATCAGGTAAGGGAAAGAAATATTTCATTTGTGTTTTTTTAAGAGAGATACTAGCCCAACATTGTTGCGGGTAACAAAGCACCACTGACAGATGAAATTTGCTGAAGCAAGATTTTGATGATGTCTCTGCTTCAGAGATTGACGAAGCTGTTCACAATGCTTCCGTCTACTGTTTTCAAAACCCTTTAACTTAATGAAAAAGGTCTTACTCCATTCCCTTCAGTTTGATGCTTGGGTATCCCAGGGTTTTCAGATCAAATTTGAGACATTTCTTTTTCAGTTTGTTTTTGCAGCGTAGGACTGGATGTCTCTTGGAGTGTGGTAATTATCCATTCAGCACCTTTTTGGAAGTCTATGTTCATCCATTCTCACAACATCACTAGCCCCACCCCAAAGTTGTATCTATGCCAAAATACATTTACTGTTTTATAAATAAACGTAGCGTCTACTCAAATATTTGTATCTACAGAAAGTGATTATATATATATATATATATATATATATATATATATATATATATATATATTAAGCATTCAACTCCAAGCAAGACGGGAAACCACGAGCACGCAAGGGGTAACAGAGTTGTAGCGAGAACAAAGAGGATTGATAGAGGAAAGGATGAAGAGAAGGATAGGGGATAGATCAAGGCAACTGGAGACGTCGATTGACATTACATTTGAATGGTTGGAGATTATAGCTATCAGGAAAACAATAAATGGGGAGGGAGTTCCACAGGCGAGAAGTGCGAGACATGAAGCTATTGAAGTAGAAAAAACGGCTACATGTATCAGTTTCGACAGTGAAAGGATGAGAGCGAGATGCCAGCTTAGTAGAACGCTTAAATTCATGAAGTCTGGGAACGAGCAAAAGCAGCTCATCGGAGCAGTTACCGTGAAAGTATTTGTGAAAAAGACAGAGGGAGGCAACGGCACGTCTGTGAGAGAGTGGCTGCAGACAAGATGAGATATCACGGCCAATTACATTGCATATCTGTCTCTGGATTATATCAAGGACATTGAGACAATTAGAACGGGCTCCAGACAATATATGACAGCAATACTCCATGCAAGGGCCAATGGTTGATTTGTAGATTTGAAGGATCGACTCCGGTGAGAACAACTTCCTAGCGCGGCACAGGGAGCCAACTTTCCTAGCGGTGGACGAAGCTATTGAGTCAATGTATTTGTTCCATCTCAGGTCAGCGGACAATGTGAGATCGAGCAGTCGCAAAGAGGTGCTCTCGTGGAATTTGAGCGTCAGACATTCTAATGGGAGGCAGGGATGGTTCTCTCTGGTGAGTAATAGAGAGCAGTTTTGTTTTTAAGGCATTAAAGTTAACCAGCCAATCCCTGCCCCAATCCACAAACGATTGGAGGTTCTTTTTCAAGACAAACGGACAGGTTAGTTTTGTCGGCGACACTAGATTGGTTTTTGAGGCAGGAGTAAATAATAGTGTCGTCTGCATAGATGCCTACTTGGTAAACTATGACATCATGAAGATCGTTAATGAAGTAAGGAACAGAACTGGGTCTAGGATAGAGCCTTTGGGTACACCTGCGTTCGTGGGATAGGGGCTGGAGGAGAATCCGTTGAAACCGACCTTCAATGTACGGTTCGTCAGAAATCCACCTGTAATTCCATAAATAAATTATAAATTATAATCGAAATGGATAATGAAAGTCTTCTTCTTCTTCTTCTTCTTCTTCATTTCTCTCTCTCTATCTATCTATCTATCTATCTATCTATCTATCTCTCTCTCTCTCTCTCTCTCTATATATATATATATATATATATATATATATATATATTAAGACATTTTTATGTTTGACATTCATTTTATAGATACAAATATTTAAGTAAATGCTCTGTTTATAATAAACTGTATTAAATAACATTTACCGGCCTGAATGTCCGAGAAATCTTTATAGAAAATATTCGTTCATATATATATATGTATGTATTCTGGAATGCTTATAAATTTATTTGGTGTAGTAACAAGCGACGAAAAATGTGACAGGGAGATCTCCAGGTCCATAGGCACAGGAGATTGATGTTTTCCATAAAATAATCAAAATATAAGAAAATTTTATTAGAAATAAAATAAAATGTTGTTAAACTGCTATATATTATCTGATCTTCTTTATAAGAGGGAATACTGAACAATCTCCTCACAGATGAATCAGAAACATGATGCGGTAGAGATTAATTTTCTAGTGAATCCTGCGAAAAAGTTGAAATTTGTGGGTTATGAAGAGAATGTGTCTAGGGAATGTAACACACACTGATTATGCTGAAGCTACCAAAAGCAGGTGGGTGAAATAGCAAGAAATCTATTTAACAGGTTTGTGTGCAAGGCTAGCTGAATGGGTCTTATTTGAATATATGGACTGAACATATGACCACCCTGGGTATGACGATAAACTACATCCATCAGCAAGGCCTCTGATCAGGATTAATTAAGAGGTAGTTCCACGCTCCTCAAGAGCGTGGAACTACCTCTTAATTACTGGTGTTCCCAGGACCGTGCCTGTTGGGCAAATAGTTAATCCCCAAACTGGAGTCAAAACACTCTGAAAGGGTAAACAGAGGTTTTAATACCAGCAATACGTTTCCGTAAAAATATATTACCATTTACCATTTAAAAAAAAAATACCAGGAATATATACCGTAAAAAACAAACGAAACCAAATCTAAACATATGATTAATGACGAATATTTGATGACTACGGAAACAAAAGGGCATCGATAATTAAAAAACACATTATTTGGACTATTGTCCTAATCTTTGTCGCCATATTTATTACAACGTTTCGGCCATTGTACGCTCCGGCCTTCTTCAGGTGATTGGAATGTCGAACTGAACCTTTTATTTCGCTCAATGGGGTAGACTGTTCTAGTACCATGTGCAATGTTTAATGGATGTCAGTTAATTTTCCCTCTGAAAGCTTAGCCGGGTATTGAATTCACACTCTTTTGGTTCTGTCACTGGATATAACCAACGCTTTTATTCACTGTGCCATGTGTCCTTGAGGGCATCTGTGCATGAATTTCTGGGTATTATAAACCTAATGTTTCAGAAACCATTTTTACCAGTGCTCATATTGCAATTTTTGCTGTTATCATTGCATGTTTTACCAGAGCTCATATTGCAACTTTTTGTTATTATCGCTTTTCTCTGGCACTCCTTATTACTGGTTCCCATATTGTATTCATTTCTATACTTGGTCGTCTCAGGAGATTTTTGTGGCCTAGCATATGCGCTGATTCCTTAAGTTTACGAATTTTTCAATGGTGTTCCTTGTCTATGATCTCAACATGATCCCAGAGAGGGCGGTGATCTCACTTTTCTCTCCATATGTGGTCAGCCCCGCCTGATTTTTCCACTTCCCCTCGTGTTACAGCTTTCTGGTGTCCTTGAAGCCTTACCTTAAGGGGGCGGCCTGTCTCCCATTTATATTTATTTCCGCAGCTGATATTGAAGAATGAAACAGAACGAAATTGCTAGGGCGCATTATGAGGAAAGTGAGCTTAGAAAATTTGACACTGACATGACATATTGAAAAGCAAGTGACGTGGAGGAAAGCAAAGTATAATCTATCTAACGAGATTGTGTAAATTGTTGACAAAACTGGGATTAAGGGAGATATCGAAAAGACAAGAGCTACAAAGGAGATGAAGTTGTGGAGATCCATGATCGCCCATGTTCTGAATGGACGCTATAAAAAAGAAGAAGGATGACAATCAGTCAAAAGTTACTTAGAGGAACGAATGACAGGAGGTTATTGAGAGCTTTGATCATTTACGCACCGAAGGGGCACGTACAAATACCTTTATTGTATTTTCTTACTTTATATCTAATATTGTGCAATGCTTTAGATATATAGAGAAATTCACAAATTTTTACTGGAAGTTAAATATTGCTCTGGAATTTTATTGAACGGCATATATCTTTTCTGACATTATTTTGCATATGTACGAGTGTAAGTTAAATTATCAGAGTAGATTCTGTGTAAATTAAGTAATTTTTACATATATTGATGTTGTTCGGAATTACATTAATAAGGAACCGAAAGCTTATTAACACAATTATTATTTCTGATTTAGTGAAAATAGATTTAAAATCTGAATCCATTGTAACATGTCTGTTATTCTCAAAACATGATTTCTTCATAGGTTTAGAACATTGATATAGATATATATCTTTGGTATAAACGCAAACAAAGGCACTAATACAGTTCTATGTGAGAGATTCAATAATTAGTTCTAAGTATCATATCTGTACAAACATGCTTCCTTTAATCTAACATTTAGAGATTAAGCCTTTAAAACTCTTTTTATCTTAATGTTTTAGAAAAAAAAATTGTCAAAATGAATCATGATTTTCGTGATTGCAAATACTTCATAGTTATTATTAGCTTTATTTACACTATGTGACATTTAATTATATGAGTTAATACTTTGTTTTTCTATACACGAAACGTTAATAAACTGCTAATCATAATGTGCTTCCCAGGCCCAACAGCAGAAAATGATCCAATCATAAAAGAGGTAGAAAAAGCCCGGAAGTTCTCCATTGTTAAATTTCACGAGAATAATTTAATTTTTAATCATCTTCGCATTTATGGAAAGGTCAGACGCTTATTTTTGAAATTCGATTTTTATTTGAAGAGGAGAAAATATCAATTTCTAAAGGCAAAGTTAGAGAAAAATTATGATTGATTTCTAATATACAGGCAAAGTGTAAACGTAAACCATTAGGACTTCCATAAATATTAATGTCAGAGAAAATTTCCTGATGAATGCAATATGTATTGGGAACACTTCTTGTAGACTAGTGCTAAAAACAAATACCATAAAAGTCTGTTATTCATGTTTTTTCACATTTCATAACTTATATTCAAATTGAAGACAAATTACACTATTTACATTATTCGGATCTCCATTTTCTCTCCATATGGGGTCAGCCACGCTTGATTTTTCCACTTCCCCTCGTGTAAACTTAAGGAACCAGCACATATGCTAGGCCACAAAAATCTCCTGGGCCGACTAAGCATAGAAATGAATACAATATGGGAACCAGTAATAAGGAGTGTCAGAGAAAAGTGATAACAACGAAAATTGAAATATGAGTTCTGGTAAAAGCATGATATGATAACAGCAAAAATTGCAATATGAGCACTGGTAAGAAATGATGGCTGAAAACATTAGGTTTTATAATACCCAGAAATTCACACACAAATGTCTTCAAGGACACATGGCACAGTGGATAAAAGGCGTTATTTAGATCCAGTGACAGGACCTAAAGTGTGTGAGTTCAATACCTGGTTAAGGCGGCTGAGAACTTAGAGAGGGAATTAACAGGAGATAACTGATAAGTGACATCCATTAGACATGGAACGTACAACTAGAATAGTCTACCCCAGCGAGCGAAATAAAGGGTTCAGTTCGATATTCCAACCACCTAAAGAAGGCCGGAGCGCACTACGGGCGAAAAGTTGTGATAAATATGGCAACAAAGATGAGGACAATAGTCCAAATAATGTAGATAGTGTACATAATACCTCATCTCAGAAATATAGAGATACTGAAGACAAATTAATTAGATAAAAATGAGATAATATATCCATGATTACTACTAACTGTTCATGTTATTTTGCGTGTAATTTTTCCTATAAATGAAATTCATAAAAAATCTACCTGAATCGCGTACCCTCTAAAGTAAACTGGGTTCATTTTCTTGGTAGCAAAATGAAACATTGAAGGTACATAAAAATAATAATGTAGAGACGATCCATTCAAAAGTTAAAGGTACACTCTTGGAAACATCTGACAAATAAATATTACCTGATGAATTTTAATGATCCAATATTTTACCAATTATTTAACTTTTTAATTCAAACTTTATGTGGTTAATTTCTTTTTGTTACGTATGTAATAAATGGTGTTACAATAACTTGGACCGTTTTTAATGTTAATTAAGTTTAAGCGTCTACTGATTTTCTCTTTCTCTTTCAGATTTGGTCGACATTTGGGCGATATATTATTTTTTGCATACATAATTACCATGACTTAAATAACATGATTCAATAGAGAAATATGTAGATTCTCACTGTCATGGGTCCTTACCTATAACTACAGAATGAACTCTTCCTAACACTATGTATACTACGCCTCTCAAGAGAGAGGGTCGAATTGAGTCGAGCCGATAGTAGTTCACTCCAAACCAGACTGACAGGCATACTAACATCTTCCACGTCTTGTATTATTATTTCGTGTAATATACCTTCGTTATTTCTACTCTTGTGTTCGTGTTGTTCTTCCTTGGTCCTAAACTGTACCATAACACTCACCAATAAAACTAATTTATTTATTGCTGACTTTGATCCGTCTTAATAAAGCACCCTTTATAATTCCTATATGGCAGTGTATACTGGAGAATCTACTCATTAATAAGGAAGAGATATGGGTCAACACAAATGTGGTTCTACAGAAGGATGATAAGAATACTATGGATTAAATATGTGAGTAATGAGGAAGTTTGAAAGAAAATGGAAACAAAACATAGCGAGAGACAGTTGAAATTTGTAGGGAACATAATGAGAGAAGATGGTTTGGAGAATTTAAAACTCACAGGACATATGAAAGGTAAGCAGAATCGAGGAAAGGTTCGACTAACCTACCTAACGACCTTGTGTAAATGGATCAGAAAAGAGGAACTGAGAGGAATGATTGAAAGAAAAAAACTTACTCAGAGCTATAAAAGATAGGAGGTTGTGAAAAACATTATCATTCACATCCTTATGGGACATAGTGTATAGAACACTTGCGTTTTTATTTTTGTAAATGATTCATGCAAAAGTCCTAGAATTTCAAATAGACAAGAAAACTATTTTTTAATTGTAGTAACCAAGTTGATGAGGATAATATCAATTATGAAATGAAATATTTCAAACGTTTCTTTACCTATTTGTAAACATTTACAGGTATTTTCTGGACGAAATTGTTATTCACGGACAATAATCAATATTCATCATTCAATTGGCAAAGAAGAGAATAATGTTCATAAAAATATAAAAGACGAACCAATAATTACGGTAATAGAAGTATCAGTGATTGTCGCTCGATCTACCTGCATCATATGTCACCGGGAATTGAATCTGCGAAGCGTGCATAAAAGCCTGAAGCAAGTTCGAATCTCTGAGCTCGTAATGAAATAAGTATTGAGTGCTTAATAGAAGGAAGATAAAATAAGAAAGAAACTCTATAGAATATTGAACTGAAATGCACAAAGTGTTTTTTTTATATGACTTGCCAGTCACCGACCGGCAAACATAAGTACACACACACACAAACACACACAAATATATTTCGAAGATTGTAAAAGAAACTTGAAGTTAATTCCTTGACGGCGTAAGATTTAAATCTAACATGAAGAAGCGAAGAGATGTCAAAACGAAAGTGACGTAATTCCTTTTAAGTTGCCACCTTTTCAATCAGCCCTTATCAAAGAGGAACTTTGATAAGGGCTGATCGAAAAGCTGCCCGCTTAAAAGAAATTGCATCACTTTTTCGTTCTTTGAATTTCTGGATTTTTCAACATGTCTCTCCTCTTTTCCATGCTATATAAAAGGAACGTTATTTATCAGTTGTGAAAATAGAAAAATGCCTTTTTTTTTCAGAATATTAGGGACTATTATGTGATTCAGAAAAATAAATTCTTTCAGAGATGAGCTTACTTTTGTATTCACGAATGGCCTGGGAATTTCAAAATATTAAATCGGAAATAATTCAATTTGATCTACGGATAAAAATAAAAAAAATATTTTGAAGTAAAAGAATGGAATAAAACAGAATATATAAATAAAATATAAGTAAATGTAAAAAGAGTCGTAGTTGGAAAAGAAAAGAAAAACTAAATATTGTATTCCGTTTTGTAAAATTCACTTGCCATAATTAGATTTCCCTTAGGATAAGAAATTTAAAATATGATATTCCTGCTTATCTTGCCTGTTTCTTAAAAAAACATTTAAATCCTAAACACGTTCGTATGCATACAGTAATGGTTTTATGGTCCCTGAATATGAGATAATAACTTGGCAACAATGTTGAATTGACGTAATTTAATTGGAAGCAAATGCAATATCTAGCTTTCTGTCTGCCTGTCTGACTGAAAGACGGACTGACTATCTATCTATCTATCTATCTATCTATCTATCTATCTATCTATCTCAATCTGTTCACTATCTATCTATCTATCTATCTATCTATCTATCTATCTCAGTCTTTTTTACTCTCTATCTCAATCTGTTCACTATCTATCTATCTATCTATCTATCTATCTATCTATCTATCTGTGTCAGTCTGTTCCCTATCTATCTATCTATCTATCTCTCTCAGTCTTTTTACTATCTATCTATCTATCTATCTATCTATCTATCTATCTATCTATCTATCTGTGTCAGTCTGTTCCCTATCTATCTATCTATCTATCTATCTCAGTCTTTTTTACTATCTATCTATCTATCTATCTATCTATCTATCTATCTATCTATGTCAGTCTGTTCCCTATCTATCTATCTATGTCAGTCTGTTCCCTATCTATCTATCTATCTAAAGATGATAAAAGTTCTTGTTATCTTTATTTCACTATCATACTTGAAAATAGACATTTTACAGAAATTATTCTGCGATCCAGGGAAATGTACGAGCAAATGATACATTGCATTGTCTGGTTTGAATAAATGGCTTGCTTCGAAATTTCAAGATCAGTTGAAATGTTGCGAATATATCAACCAAGATAAGTAATGCTGGTTTGAGCAGCAAAGTTTTAGTTTTCTTTTCACTCAGCTACCTTTTATTCCATCAGCCATCGTGACTTGCTGTAGTGAAAACATTTTTAAAATCATGGATTTATCGAATTCGTATCGTGAAGAAATCGTATAGGTTATATTCAAATTCTTTCTCAGGAAAGGAACAAAGTGCAGCACATTGTAACGCGAGGACTGCGTCTATTTTAGCTTGTCATACATCCGGCATCGTTGATAATATATTGCTTAAATTAAAAATAAAATGGGGAAGATATCGCAGAAATTTCGGTATCAAAAGAAGGTATAAGCAGAGTCTAATTTACTTTTTTTACAGTGAAAGAACACACGTGTTTATCAATAAAAACAAGTTGCGAGTCTGCGTTGAAAGGTTCTCGGTCGGGATTTGTAAAGTCGGACGGCAAGGAACTTGTCAACATTTTCTTATAATAATCTCCGCCCTGACGAAATAGTCATAGAAGTAAAACCTGATCAATATTGGTCAATTAATTTCTGATGAATATTTCCTATTTTCTTCTCATAAACGTCTAGCAACATGTCAAAACACAATAATGAATTTATGTAACTGTTATATAACTTACATATGAACACTAATAAGTATGTCCCAATCCTTATAAATATGTTGGACACTATTGTAACATACTGTCTATGCTGGCAGCGTGAGCTTGTTTGCATGGGAAGCTCTTGCCGTGTCGAATTATCCGGGCAGAGAGGAACTCGGACGAGGAGGTAGACAGATACCCGATTCCTAATATGCGAGGGTCTACGGGGAATTTTGTTCTGAGACCACGGGCTCGGATTTCCCCTCATTAAATTTGGCCCTGTGCCACATCCTACCTCGTGTGGAGGCAGGTAAATATCATAATATGCTGTCTAAGTAGTCCACTACTAGTAGTGGTTTACCTACTTCACGCCGCTGGCGAGTATCGTATTTTGTTGATTTTATAAAAATTACCATTTCATTTCCAGCCTCCGTTTTGGTTACAACAAAAACATAGCTTATTGGGAAAATCACAAACGTTCTTGCTTGATTTTTCTAGGAGATACAATTTTTTTTCCAATGGCGAATAGAATTTAATTTCTTTATTTTAATATTCATGAGGTTTGAATCAAAAGAAAATTCACGGTAACATTTTTTATAGATTATAATGAAAATGCTACTGCATAATTACATTAATATTTTCGTCGTTATTTGTATATTAAGATGAAATAATCTGTTAACTATAACAACTTAAAGTATACTTTCATGTACGGATTAATTATGCAACAGCTCAAATTTATAAAAAATAACTTTATACCTTTTTCGTTCATTTTGTCTGTTTCTCTGTATAATTGTTTCACTGTACGTACAAAGTGAATACGTAAAAAAAAAACCCTCAATTTGACTGACATTATTCTGGGTAGAAACCGATTTGGATACAATATGAAGATACCAGGATCTAGAATATATTCGAAAATTTGGAGCCTTTTTGTAGTGTAGTTAACACCCATACAATTACACAGTCTATTTCTGAACTTTAGATAATAAAGCAGGCTTAGATAAGAGTCAGAGTGTTGTAAGAATCCTATGCAAGCAAATGTCAGGCCAAAGACATGAAGCCATAATCATTTTGTTCAATTAGAGCCATTTGAGAAAAGTTAGATCATGTTCGTTCGATAGCTTTAATCGTAATGTTTCTATTCGCAACAGTGATCAAATGAATATTCATCCACGTCAAGATCAGGTTATGGAGGGCCATGAAATTCAGACTCTCGTAAAGATCGATGCATTGTTATGTCATCAGTCGTTGATGGCACGGTAACCGCAACGCATATTAGAGACAATATACCCCCAAATCTTTGAAAATAGCCCATTCAGAATCGTTTACTAACAGCAGAATTATGGGCCTGGTTGACTCTAGATATACTTAAACTTACACCAACGTCTAGCAATTTCCGGGATTTGTCACGAGAAGCTCATATAGGGATTTAGTAGAAGTTTGTAGCATTTAGTGGTGAGATCGAAAGCGGCGTCATGCAAATGATGGTCAAAGGTTAACCACCTGGTATCATAGTATAGGGTTCAACAAGTTTGAATTCTCGCTCACTTTTGGTGTTTGTGGAGAACAACGTTATGAAAGATTAGTAGTTTGTTCAGTCTAATTCCGCTCTCATTCATGAATCAGTTGCTCAACATGCCCTGTAAGCTCTCCCATAATTTCCTTATAAAACATTTAATTTTTTTCCACCAACAACTCTTGCTATATTGCGTCAACAGATGCGAAAGCAGTAGAATATTATGATGTGGGATGGCATTTGCTATCTGCCTATGCGTATACAAGTGAGAGTTTGGGTTTGTGTTAACAGCCACTGACCAATGTACGTTGTATTAAAATCGGGTCTGAGTGTTGCATAGCCCGTTGTCTTCTTTCAGCCGGCGATACCTAATTGTTTTGGTTCAGAAATGAAATACTTATTATTACTCATATCGACATGTACATTATCTAACTAGCTAGTGGGGTCGCCCGTCTCAATGGAAAGCCGTTTCACTTGACGGGTAAAACCAAATCCTGAAAACTTTCTTCTATGTATCTTTCCCACACTAGCACAACCAACCAAAATCGACTTTCCTATTATGGCTCACATCTGAGCCCGAATATCAACTTCCGGAAGCCAAGATTCACTTCCCCTAAAAATAATAGTCTGTTAAAAATGAATATTATTGATAGACTCTGTACATATTGATCTTAATATTTAATAATTATTTTCTTAATATTGGCATCACCATCATCTGACTGGTATATTACATTGTGCACAATATAGCAGTGGTATTATAACGGTCGGTCAAAGCACGGCTGATATAGCCAGCTCACTTACGACAAAATATTCAAATTAATGGGCTGAAATCCTATTCTAGGTCACGAACTAATGAAATAGACAAGAAAATATGATCTTGGCAAAAGGGTTTATATATTCCATCAAAATCCGTCGAAATATTCTCCATTTGTTTTGTTCCACATGAAGACATATGTATGTATGCATGCATGTGAATATGCGTGTGTGTGTATATATGTAAACATGTACACACACACACACACACACATATATATATATATATATATATATATATTCAAGTTTCATTAAATATGACAGACAAGGTGCTTTGATTAAGTTTTTTATATAACTTTTCAAGTGATTTTTTTTTTACTTTTCAGTAGATAAATTAGGTAAAAACTGTCCATTTTTTTTCCGAGCGCTTTCGGAAAATCAGATGAATGAAAATTACAAACAAGATGAAACTAGATAAGGAACATTATAAAAAAATGCATAAGACAAGTAGACTATAGCCAAAAAATTATTCATTACAAATAATTTAAAAGCGCCAAACTTACAGTTAAAAATAACAATTATCTCCTAGGACAAAATGAGATAGACCAAATATTATTTACGAACATGTACATTAAGGAATTGTATTCCTGATCAATCAAAATTTTTAAACAATTATATAGGCCACACTACAACATGTTTTACAAGAAGACACACACTACATCTTTCCGAACATAGCTCAATTAGGTCTCATTTAAATACACATAGAGACTTACCGGGCCCCATTGGTAACATAATTGTCGGTAATACAAATATAACAGCATCGTCTACATGTAAAAAATGGCTGAACGTAATGGAAGCCTTATTAATGAAAACACAAAACAAAAACAAAACTCAATAATATCAACTATGGGCATGGGCACAATATCTTGAACTTGTTTTTGAAATTAAACATTATATAAACACATACATACAACAATCTATTTCTTGTTAACAGATAATATATGTCAACCTTGAAAATGGATAAATGTATAGCGGAAAGCGCCCTGAAAAAACAACATTTGGACAGTCTTTATATAATTTATCTACTAAAAATATTATAAGGTCACATGTAAACTATATGAAAATCTTAATCAAAGCACCTTGCCTCTCATATGTAATAAAGCTTGCATGAAAGAAGTATGGCTGTCTAAATACGCTATATATATATATATATATATATATATATATATATATATATATATATGAAGAAATATAGTCTTCAGATGTGTTATATTTAAGGGATAAAGTGCTCAATATCAGGGATAGGGCGTGTGTAAATATAAAAGTGAACATAGAAGTCAACACTTAGAGGCGACTATCTGTTTCATGCTAGATGCAATCGTGAGGCCACGAGATTATTTTTTATTAATTATGTTTAGAATCGAAGAATTTTATGTCAAAGTGTTATGGGATCTTACTCATAATAATAATAATGGACTATTCCATACTTAATAAATACTGCGCCTTAGGAGTAGGCAAGTGGTGAGTCAGTAATTCACTTTCTGAGCGACTGATCGATTCAACTCTCTGTCTATGGCCAGAGAGGAACCCGAAGGAGGCTACGCCGAAGGGCGGAGTCTCCTTCGGGGAGGTAAAACCGGCCCTGAACCCGTTTATACGGGTTCAAACGGGCATATTTTGGGGCCGAGCCCACGGGCTCGGGTATACCCACAATAAACAACCGACCTTGTGTCACATGTTGCCCCAGTGGGGGGGGACTCAATATCGTGAGTTAGTAGTTCAATTAGAGTCAGTAGTTCAAGTCGAGTCAGTAGTTCAAGTCGATTCAGTAGTTCAAGTCGAGTCAAAAGTCGAGTCAGAGGCAGTCCGAAACAGAGTCGCGTTCAGACAATTACTGCAAGACATTGGAATAGTGATACTGGCCGAGGCTACATTGTACTCTCTACTAAACCTGATTGTTCATGCTAACACTTCTACTTCTCTGTATATATTCCTGTTTGTAATATATCTGTGTTATTCCATACCTGTGTTCGAGTCCTTCTTATTTGGTTCTACCTTGGACTATCACGGTGGTACAAGGAACCGGACAATAACAAGTGGCGACGAGGAAACCAACTCTCTACGCGGAGGACATACCTTTTTTTTTTTTGCTATCCGTCGCGCATAACAAGTGGCGACGAAGAAACCATAAAAGGGTAATACGGAACTAATTCTAAAAAAAAGAAAAAAATTCTCTTTATATATCAAATTTTCACTGACAACAAAGGAAAGTTTTTTGTTGGGTGCACAGGCTACAGAATATCAGGTTACACAAAAAAAATAAGTTAACATGGAAGATTTTAAGTCAATCATTATGGAACTTATCAAAATCCAATTTGAATATATGTATATATATATATATATGAGTATATTTCTATATGCATATATATATATATATATATATATATATATATATAATTATTTATTTTAAAAAAACAATTAATATGTTCTCTATGAATGTGTTAATAAATACAGTATTTAACTTATATTAAATCCCTAAATTATTTCTAAAAGAGTTAAATATTTAAATTGCTAGCAAGAATCCAATTAAGTCCTTCGTAATTTTTTTAGCCATTTAAATTACTATCAAACATTAAAATCTATTTTTTACATATCAAACATTAAAATCTATTTTTTACATAAATTGCTAAAACTATACCACTCCTCTCCTTCCTCTTTCTCTTTACTTCCCCTTCTTTCTCTTTTCTTTTTCTTTTTCTTATTCTTTCTTCTCCCCTCCCTCTTCAATATTCAAGAGAGACAGACAGACAAAGACAGACAGACAGAGACTGAAAGAGTTAGTGAGTGAGAGAGGCAGTGAAAGAGAGTGTGATGGTTAATTTCAAACAAGTTTACAAGCACTGAGTAAACTTTGAGCAATGATGATGATACCAACAGTAACTATCGACAAAACAAATTACTAATCACTCTATGATGGTACCATGCTTTTTTAAACCGAATCCTATTCTCTTTATAATATCACGGACAATTCCTTTTTTTGCGCAATATAGCAAATAAATATTTTCTCAGATATTCATGATTCACGATCAGAATATATTCATTGAAAACAAAGAGTATAAGTCAAAATAGATAAGTTACAATAAATAAGTAAAAATAAATGTTGTATAAAATATATGGAAATTAAGAAGAAATATTATTCCGAGAACAAAAAAAAATGATTGCTGTTCGGAATTCGAAAAATTATATTCTCTTTTCACTCCTATTTTATATTGTTCTTTCTCGCCATTCTTTCTTTTGTCTGTAAAAAAATACACAATGGATTATTTAAGGATGAAATCAAATGAGTCTCTGTTTCTCTCAATGGTCTTTGTATGTTTGCTAAAACATTGTGTGAAAAGATATGTAAAATGATGTATTTTAGAAGTTTTTATAATGTGAATATACAGGATGCAGAACAATAAAAGCTGAGCTGGAAATGTATGTAGAGAGGATCAAGTAATCGATATTGCCAATGGGAGCTGCAAATATGACTGTCAAATGATAATCCACAACGTCATTGTTATTGTTATAAGTAAACCTATTTATATGCATTTTTGAACGCTATGTCTTTAGTTAGAAGATATACTTCTTTATTTCCTGTTTGTTTTTTCGAAGTAAAAGCAAAATGCATTTTTATGGCACTTGTCAAGTTACGAGTTCCGTCGATTACTACCTCCTTATCTTGCTTTTCCCACCAAAAGTTGCTTAATGTTAAGCATTATACTGTTATTCAAAATAAATGCCCTCACCTTTTTAGGACGAATGCAAACACAACGTAGTGATATAGATTAAAACTTGTGTACCTTTTGAAGAATGCAATAGTTTTTGAATATTAATACCTCTTTTAGAAAACATAAATGAAACGAAGGGGAATTCGTAGAAATTAATACTGAAAATAAAGAAAGCAATAAACTTGGTTCATTATCACACTCCTACGAGTAAAAAGTGTTTCTCCGTCCTGAGAATGACAATAAACTATATCTGCGTCCCGAGTAAGACGATAAACTACGTCCAGCAGCAAGGCCTCTGATCAGGAGGTTTTGAAGAGCGTGGAACCACCTCTTAATTGCTGGTGTTCCCAGGTCCATCCTGACTCTGGGTGGTAGCACCCGTTAGGGTTCCACCTATGGGTAAATAGTTAACACTCAAATTTGTGTAAAAATAGGTTTTAATACCAGAAATACTTTGTAATAAAAAGAAATTATTACCAGCAATAATGTTTGAAGGAAAAATTATTATCAACAATACTTTGGGAAAAATATTACCAACTATAGATTTATTCAAGGAAAAATATTCCCAGAAATAGATTTTTGAAGAAAAACCTTTTCCAGAAATAAAAAAATTTTGTCGGCATTAAATAACCCATTGAGGTTGATATGCCGTAAAACAAAACAAACCAAAAAGCATTTCTTATATTGAACAATGACCAGAGATTTAAGCAGGCTTAAGATGAGTGAAAGATTAATACATTAAAGTTTCGACAATAATGTACAAGTGTCATCGTCATAAATCAAAGAATCAACAGCCAGGGCCGTCTTAAGAGCATTATTTGCCCTGGGAAAACCAATGTGCTGGAGTTCCTATGACAACCCTTCACATGAACACAAATTAAATATACAATAATATTAAATATATATTTATTTCATTGGCCCTTCAACAAGTCTGGTGTTAAAACATAAAAAAACATACTTTACATCGGCAACAAATCAACATGATAAACATTTGAACAATACGAAATGCTTGAAAAAAAAACCCAATAATACAAATAGATTAGATGGCATAGTATGAAATTATTACGACCTTATTATAACAAGCATTTCTTTTCAGAGAATTGGTTTATAATTGGCTTGATGTTAATGGTATTCAAGAATAGGATGCCATTTTCCATGCACATGTGTGAAAGACAGCTCAAAAGCTGCAGCTCCATTGAGCTACGTAGCAGATTCTTCATACGTTTCAGTCTTGAAAAAGAACGTTCTCCTCTACAGTTGACCGCTATCATGCACATGAATGCACTGAGTGCAATTTCAACATTCGGGAAAATCGATTTCAAATTGTCCTAAATTATTTTATTTTTGTCTCACAATTCGCATCAAGAGTCATGTAGTGCATGAGGTGCCGCATTAATTTAAAAGTTCATCGTAATGCATTTCCTTGGGTTACATATTAGCCATTTGTTCATAATTTATCATTCGGAAGCAAGAAAACAGATTTTTAATCTGTGAATAAGCTTCTGTACGTTTTGTCAGTTCAAAGATTAGAGTGACAAAAATAGCGAGGAAAGTTTCCACCTTGAATTTTCGGTTTTATTGAGAAGTACTTTTTCTGCTGATCCATCATTACTATTAAGATACACAATTTGTTTCCGTACCTGTTTTTCCCATCCCTGTAATCTATATCTGACCGCACACTCCTGGTTTTGCATTCATATTCACTAAATTTGTTTCGGGTTTCCTGAAGATAGGTTTTCATAGACTCAATAAAATCCATGGCAACAAAGATGTTCACATTCTTTGATTGCAAGACCTTGCATATTTTGTTTATTCTTTTTAGCATGTAATTGCAAAGAATTGGGAGAAACATTGTTTCCAGGTTTTTCATTTTTTTTTTGTTTAATACTTCTGCTTGCCGTCTTGTAGTTACTTCATTGACAGCTGATAGAGAGTCCAGTGATATTTTATCTTCTCGAAATCCCAATATAGATTATGAAGCGCATCAATATGTACTGACCATCATGCGTCAGACAGTCGATTGACCACAAAACATTTACTTAGCGATGATGTCAATACATTCCAGCGATGAGTTAAACCAGCCAAAAATAAATACAGATGCTAAACAAAGTCCAAGGAATTTTACAGCCTGTAGAAAACATTCGACAGCTTTTACTCCCACTATGTTTACGCTGTGTCCATCACATGGATGGCAAACTCATTGATTTAATGATTCCATGCATGCACTTCCGTATATTGTCCAGACATATTTGATGCATTATCGTATGGCTGACCACGGCAGCTTGATTGTGAAATGTTGTTTTCATTAAGAAAATCCGCAACAGTGTTAGAAACTTTGCTCCACGAGAAGAGATGGGGATGAATATCAAGGAAAGTCCCACAGGCTCACAGGCCTTTAATTTATAAGACAGTAAATGTAAGTTGATCTGTGTGTGAGATATCTGGAGTGGAATCTACACTCATTGAATAGTACCTTGATTCTTTTGCTCCTTCAAGAATAGTACAAAGAACCTGTTGTCCCATTAATTTCCTCACAAACATTTGCAGATAAATATAACAGATTCCCTTTTCCAGGATTCCCCTATATTTTGAGATGTTCTTCAAAGAAAGGGTCAAATTCATTCAGCAGATCTAGTGTACCAAAATAGTTACTATTTTTTGCTAACCCAATAATCTGATTTTCTCTACGAAATGGCAAACCTCTGGAAGCAAGAAAACGAATTACAGAAAGAACATGTGTCAGCATGATATGCCAGTATACCTGTTTTGAACGCTGTTGTCCAAGTAATAAAGATTCTACATTTCAGTTTCTTTATGCTTTATCAAATATGCAGTCATGCAATTTCGATGTTCTCCAATTTCATATCCTATAATACCATTGCTATGCTTCTAGTCATTAAACCCCAACGTAGCAAATGGAGATTCTTTTTGGGACAATAGGCAACATACAAAGCAGAACAAACTAAGTTGGTATGTTTAATAGCGTGGCCATTCACATTTTACACACTCTCCATTCCGCAGTTCACAATTGAACACATTGTTTGATAAATACCTTGCCTTCATATTCTCTACTCCAGCTGTTTTATACACACTGCCTGAGTTTGAAAGGTTGTTATCATGATTCTGACATGAAGGCGAATTCAGTAATCTATTGTATTAGTTTCATTAATGTTCCATGGCTTCGGATCTGTCTCTTGGATTGAAAACACCTTTATTGTTACAGATTTGGGTATTTTCTTTTGTAAAGTATTACCAGCAGCAGCAACAGTCAACGATGGTATGTCTGCTGAAACTGGATGATTGCTAGCAGGAATGGACGTAGATGTGGATGCTATATCTGAAGGAACAGTACTAAGGGCTGACATTGCAAGAGTAGATGCTGACGCGGATGACACCCCGAAATCTCTAAGGTACTTTACAGTTACTGACACATTGGTCCAGGCAATAGGCAGACAACACACACCTCTACTGCTTTTTGCTTGACCTTTCCCTTCTATAAGGCACCATTACGCTTGACTTTACCTCAACATTCCTAAGACTTTTTTCGTCAAACGAAAACTCCATTTTCAACATTAAACTACAATGTTTCTCCAAGGTTCAGCAGATAAAGGGTGAAATAATTCCAAATGCGACTCACTGCTCTTTTTCACTCAAAGATGTTAATATGAACAAACTAAGAAATATGCAAGTACAATTTTATAATACAAGGAGATTGCTGCGTCTCCGAGAAAAATCGACAATATTATAAGATATCATCAAATGCTCTCGCAAACGTGTATTCGACCCGTGGTAGAATTTTGCAAACTCTACTATTAACATGTTGTGCCTCAACATCATCCACACACATCAATCGAAGCAGGACTTCCAAACAAAATCAATTCAACGTGAAGTATTGGAAAATAACAAAATTTTAATACCAATCACTGATACTTTTCTTTTTACACTATCGACATATCTTCCCGGGCGTGCTATGACTCTTACACACTAAAGAATTATATAGCAACCTGAAGGCACAGTATTTCAGACAAGTACATTTTCGTCGACATGTTTAAACACATACATCACAACCAAGATGTTCGGCTTTCTTTTCCGTCTACTAGGGACAAAACAAACCTATACAAACTTTATGGACAGAATGAAATTCTACCCACCAGGAGCGTAATATTGTGAAGTTTACCACACTTACTTTCGTAACTAAAAAAACTGCTAGCAGGGGACACTTTCTGAACCTATAAATACAATGTAATATATTCTATCATTTTCTTTTTCCTAATTCACTCAGGAACGGTAAGATGTAGAAGAGGAAAACGCGTTCGACACTGGAGCACCATATACTTCATATTCTCTAGGAATTTCTCCTACACTAAACTACACACACACACAAACATTTCACTAGTTTAAATGTTTTCATCCATCCTCATTGTTTTGTAACTAGCAACGATTTCCTATTGTTAATGTGTACCTTTGTTTCGTTAATACATACATTGTAAATTATTTATAGATATAGTTTTGTTGTTATTTTGTCATTTTATTACCCGGACTCACATTCGATTCCACCATTGTTGTCTTGGGGTGAATATACCAGGAGATACGTATTTCCCACGTAAAGACCAGACCAACATACTCCCGCAGCAAAAGCCCAACGTTTCATCAGAAACATTGTATCTCTACAGATGTTAATAATGTCATTTTTTGAAACAATTTGGCATATTCTGTGTCTTGGGGTGTGTCGGGGGGTCAATCTATCGGAATTTAGGTGGAAAAATAAAATGCAAGTGTAGTGTTCACAAATACAATACAAAATATAAAAACGCGAAGAAATTTTTTTCGCAGAAATTGAAGAAGGGCAAAGTAAATATAACGCTAGCATAAATGCTACAGTCAGGTATATATATTTACATATATATATATATTTACATATATATATATATTTATAAATACATATATATATATATTTACATATATATATATATGTGTGTGTGTGTATGTATGTATGTATGTATGTATTTACATATATATATTTACATATTAAAATTCAGTCTTCTTTGTTGTGTACATGACGAGATCAATTGTTCGGTTGTTCTAATGGATTTTGTTGCAAGTGAGTAAAACAACTGCCACGGTACGCTAATATGGATGTGTGTGAAAAACGCAGGATATTAAAATCACCACGATAAACCTGATTGCAAGTAAGAAATGAGCGTGATGGTGAAGTTGTTGGTAAATTCGAAAGAGGAAACCGTAATCAACGTAGAGAAAAAATGTGTTCAATTGTTCCTGGTGAATGACCAATTCGTAGCCAACACCTTCTTCCGTGAGCACACAAAACGTTTCTGAATACTGAAAAACCCAGCTACAGAAAGATTACCGAAGTCGACTACATAACTATCAATAAGAGGTTCGATTGTGCAGCTTAACAATCAAATATATAGCCGTGTGTAACGTTAAAGGAAAATTATGGAAGTTGATGATCGTGTGGCACCATGCATCCTGACGATTTGAAAGAAATATTTATAGATATATGATTTGCTTTTTTACGGTTTATCAACCATTTGAGGATTATTTAAGGCCGAAAAATATTTTAGTTTTAAGAATAATTCTTTCTTTTTTTTTTTTTGCGAGAAGATTGAACCGCCATGCATTCAGGCGATTTCGGAGAAAGAAAGAGAAAACGAAGAAGAAAGAAAGAAAAAGTAATACGAGACGGGTCATAGGCGAACACACACACACACGGCTTAAGAGACGGGAATAGGAAAGGGGTTATTGTTGATAGGTATCAAATGTCGAAAATATCTAGGTCACCTACGAACAAGCGTTGACCGATTTCCGCTTATCCGCGAAAAATGGAATTGTGTTATCTATAGAGGTCACCAATTAAGAAATCCATTTTGGAAACGTTAGATTTTGATAATGGACAAAACGCAGATGTAACTTGCAGTCTTGACTGGGTATGGAAAATTAAAATCTCACACAAGTAGTTTTCACTGGCTAAGTTTTTCTTTTGACAGAATAGACTTTTGCCCTGCGATAATAAAAATTTTGTTATCAACACATGAGCCGAAGGAAACTGACATATTTTTATTTCTGCTTTGGAGACGCCAAATTGGCTGGAAACTTGGAGAAAATTCCTTTCTTAGACCATGTCAGATAATCCAGCTGTCCAGTGAATTGGCGATAAACTGCTTGACAAACGCCACGTGTTGAAACCGAGAGTTGTCACATCAACCGCTCATGATAACGGCGATTTAATTAATTTTTTTTAGTTAAGCAAGGTATTTCTTTTCCAAAACAAAACCACGGGTTGTTCACGCCCGACCAAGACGTCATTGGCCAAGTGGATCACATGACGCACGAAGGAGGAGGAAATATACCCGACCAGGACCTCATTGGCCGAGAGTGGTCACGTGACGCACGAAGAAAATCAGTCGACGCCCCCATCCAGAGTATAAGTATGAGAAGCCGCGACGAGGAAGTGGGGAGGACAGTTCACGCCCCTCAGAAGCATGGTGAGAGAGTGGGAGTGAGAAAAGAGTTACCAAAAATGGAAAAATGTGGAAAATCCCTAACCAGAAATAAGAAGGGTGGATACGTATTTAGAATTATCGAAGAACCCCTGGCGCCGACAGACCCACCCCAGTTTTGACGGCGTCAATAAAAACGAAGCCGCACCAGACAGAAATGAGTTCAGCCCCGGATGGCAGAGAGAAGAGTGCCCAGTGTTGAAACCGCCTCAAGATAGCTGACCAGATTCACGCAAAATTTTGGACTCTTCTTCAACCAAGAACAAGTAGTTTGAAGAGCGACTTAGAACCAGACCACAGAAATAAGTTTTTTCGACTTTCCTCCAAAGACACACCGAAACACAAATTTCTTAGAGAGCAGACAACTTGAAGCGTTAAAATTTGCCTAGCGAAAGCGTCGTGCCACAATCCACAAACGGGTCGGGAGGTAGACACAGTCCTATGCACCGAACAACTAGACATAAAAAGTTTGTTACCTTTTTCTTTGATACTTTGAACTTTGTGAGTTTTCATTTTATTTTCTTTTATACATATTTGTGTGTTATCACCCCCGTTGAACTCAGCTTACATTACGGCCCCAACCCGTGTTTGACCTCGTCTGTCTAAGATCAATTCACAACGTGGGTAGGCAGACTGGAGATCAGTGCAGTTACCCTGGTAACCAGGCGTTGGAAGCAGGTTGGGAACGGCGAGGCTGGTATCAATCTAACCAGATTCCTACCCGAATCACCAAAGGGTTAGAACGTTACGTTTGGAGCAGCGACACCCGGACGGAGCGGCGAGGAGCGAACAGCTGACGCCGCGGCGAAGACGTCACAATTGGTGCTGTTTAGGGACGTCACAACTGGCGCCGTGGTAGATCAGGATAGAACGTCACAGTCGGCGCTGCGACCGGGGGACGACGTCACAATCGCCAAGAGAACAAAATGCAATACGACAGATGCTTGAATGGATACTGACAATACTGACAAAGTTAATTGCAGATACAATTAACTAAATGGGAATAGACATTCGAAGTATGATCAACTTTAGTAACATCAGCAAATGAGATCATACCAAACAACTAGACAAGGACCAAAGAAAACGGATGACAAATGAAATTCTCAACATGATAAAAACGAGACCGCAAACAATGCTATTGTATGGTACAGAATATAGAACGTTATACAGAGAAAATTAAAACAAATGCAGGCAGGTAAAAAAGGAATGCATCAACGAAAAGAATGTAGAAATAGAAAGAAGAAGCATCGAAGATAGGGTAGAAAATTATACGAGTAATAAAAGGGAAAAATTGACAATATTCATGAAATCAAAAGAGGGAACGGTGATAAGGAAAAATACTTAAAATATGGAACGAATATATCATAGAATAATTTTATGGCAAAAGAGGAAAATCCGTAAGACACAAAAATATGGGAGGACCAGAAATATTAAAATCTGAGGTGAAGTCAACACTGGCCGAATTAAACAAGAACAAACCCGCTGGAACAGATAGAATCATAATATAGATACTTGCAACTTTAGATGATTTTGGCATTGATAAAATTACAGACAGTGGTGATATACTGGAAGAAATGAGGAGGTTCATTTTCATGCCGTTACATAAGAGGCCAGGTGCAAATGTATGCGAATTTCATCGGACAATCAGCCTAATGAACAACACAAAAAATGTTATCATCCAAATTCTGGTGAATAGAGCGCGTAGCAGCATTAGACCGGAAACGGAAGAGTTAGGCTTCGTTAAAGAAGGCGATATTGATACTCAGAATCACATCAGAAATACCAATATAAATTCAAAATTATATATACTTATACTTTCTATAAAAGTACACACCCAACTCTTTTTGTATCCATGTATATATATATATATATATATATATATATATATATGCATCACTATATACACATACACGCCAATACACAATTTTTACGTATATGTTGTTCACACTCACACACAATTTAGATACATATATAGACATAAACAATATATATTTCAGGGCCTTTTTGTAAGTGAATTTTTCTTGATATTATGGGTTGAATTGGGATACCTAGTTTTACTTCCTCCCTATTTTAAACATACGTGCAACCCTTATATCTATCTACCTATATATATATATATATATATATATATATATATATATATATATAAGTAGTGGCACTCGCTTCGATTGAACTTGAGTATTTCGGACTTGAACATCCAAGGGAAAATGAGGAATAAAAAAAAGAAAGAACTAAGAAAATGAAATTAAGGCGAAAACAATCGTCCAGAGTTCAAGCCTAGAGTCCAAAGGAAAAAAACAAACTTCAAAACGAGTAAAATGTAAACTACGGGAAAGTTCTCAATACACAAAGTAGAACTAAACCTAATATAAACCTAAAGATACGCATTAATAAAACTAAAGCCGTAAACCTACCTAGGTTTCACCTAAACGGATCATCAGGGTAAAATTGGCCAGCTTTAACCTTGACGATCCGTTTTAGTGAAATCTAGGTAGGTTTACGTGTTTCTTTAGTTTTATACTATATATATATATATATATATATATATATATATGTGTGTGTGTGTGTGTGTGTGTGTGTGTGTGTGTGTGTGTGTGCGAGTGTGTGTGTGTGTGTGTGTAATAGTCGTAGGGGTATGTAGCTTCAAAATAAATTTCTCCAGTAGTTCGTATGCCGCATTGTCTTTGCGATGATCAGTGGTATAACGTATGTTCCTGGCCTTAGATTTACTGTTGAGAAGCAGCCATAATCTACGTAATGAGCTTGTGTGAATCGATGGCAGAAAAGAAATTAGACGTCATAGCAAAAAGACAACACTTACTATGAGCTACTAATGGCAGGAAGTTGTGGAGAATCATTATCTCCCACTATCTGAGAGCGTTCACAGCACATAGAAAAAAGAAGGGAAAAATATCCGTTTATAATTAAAGAAATTAGTATCAGTTGTCATACCAACAACAGTAGCATACTCCGAACAGATATTTAAAAATATAAAAAGTAATTTCCATAATATTTCTTGAAAATCATTTAGAATCTGACAATAAAATTATAGACGTTTTCAGCTATTCAAAAAAAAAAAAATAATAGATAAATAATTATATTATACAAGAAAACGTACACAAATAGATAAACGTAACTTAAACTAGATAATTAACATAACGAGTGTTTTATACAACTATAACATTCAACGAACTCGAATTTACTATAATTTACACGGCGAAATATCAGTTGCTGTTTGAAACTGACGCTTCTGAAATTGCTTTAGAAGAGACTTCTTCAGTGCATTTCTCATTATATATAAACATGGCGGTGTATTTAGTCGCAATCAATCCTTCCTCACCAACGAATGATTTTAAATGAAATTATTTACACGAAAAAGAAAAACGAATTATTCCGTCTAAAATTGCAATATTTGCAATCGACACGTAAAGTGCATCAAGGACGCTAATCCGCTTTTACCGTTTGAGTTTTGACCACTGCTTTGACGGTGGTAAAGAAAAATTTCTCAATGCCCAGCCACCGGTTGAACGGTGGGTAAACGCTTGTAAGTATTTTTATATCTACCGTGAAATTTTACCTGTCTATATTTCTGAGATGAGATATTATATACACTATTTACTTAGTTCGGACTATCGTCTTTATCTTTGTTGCCATATTTATTACAACGTTCCGGCCGTCCTACGCTCGGGCCTCCTTCAGTTGGTGGGACATTCGAACTGAACCTTTTATTTCGCTCGCTGGGGTAGATTGTTCTAGTTTCACGTGCCTGGTCTAATATCCTCAAGGACACATGGCAGAGTGGGTAAAGGCGTTGGTTAGATCCAGTGACAGGAGCCAAAGAGTTGTGAGTTCAATACCTGGTTAAGGCGGTGGAGAACTTGGAGAGGGGAATTAACAGGAGATAAATGATAACTGACATCCATTAGACATGGCACGTTGAACCAGAACAGTTTACACCAGTGAGCGAAATAAAGGGTTCAGTTTGATATACCAACCACCTGAAGAAGGCCGGGGTGTAGAATGGCTGAAACGTCGTGATAAATATAACAATCAGGATGAGGACGATAGTCCGAACAATGTAAATAGTGTGAAATTTTACATACCAATTATTTGCGAATTTTGACTCAGGAGCTCAAGCATGAAGGGTTAAAAACGCAGGACTCAAAGGGTTGATATTAATGATTTGAAGGAATTTTATCACTTCCTATATCACCAAAGAATAACTCGAAAAATGAGACGCTAGTGAAAATCACACAATATACCAATTACACTAAGGTATATGCGTATCACAGTCAACATATATTGCAGAACATGAAAGATTTTAAAAATAATTCGTTCCTCTTTTAAGCGTATCACGATCTTAAAATCCATACAAAACGCTAAATCGATTGTTATTTCAACCGTCTTTTCGCAATAAAACTACAATCGCAGAGACAATGCAATTCGAGCCACGTTGCATACACGAAGATCGTAATAAATGTTATTTCTATATAGGCATCAAGCACCTACATCTTAAACAGTCAACCCCGAAAAGAAATTAACAACATTCAACAATAAACAACATTAAAATGGCTAAGAAACTAGCCGAAAGAACTTGAGACAACTGACACAACGGACAATTTTTCATATTCTCCTACCACCACCAAAAGGAAAAAAAATGTAAAAATCTAAGAATATTAGCAAAACAAACTATATATATATATATATATATATATATATATATATATATATATATATATATAATATATATATATATATATATATATACATATAATATATATATATATATATATATATATATATATATATATATATATATATATATATGTATGTATGTATAAAATTTTATTATAACATATTAAATAAGAACATTTATAAATCGATACACAAAAGCTTTCATGTTTCAATACTATGATTGTGCTTCCTCTGGCGATGGTAGGTAACTGGCTGTAAAATGATTTCTTAGGGCAATTTAAAAATAAAAGGTTACTTCTTATCCTAAATTTAAAGTTGGTCATAAGGTCAAAAATTAAAATTAGACTTGTAGGTATGTCTGGATTAACCAATTAAATGTCAGATCTACGGTAAATAGAAAAACAAGGTCAGAGGGTGGAGAAGGCTGAGCTATTTTTTCTTCATGTCGCGATAAACCAACATGTAGACATGGCATAATTGAAGATTATGGGGTATATCACAGTGACAACAATTGTCTAGCGATTTAAAAATCTTTTATTATAATCTCTTATAATAGAAAATATATTAATAATAATATCTTGCTCTAGTTTGTACTGAACACTTTTTTAAAGTAAATGCTTGGAATTGTAGATTTCTAATCCTTTCTTATTTCTAATCATTTCTTCATTATATATATATATATATATATATATATATATATATATATATATAATGATTGACTAGCCATCCTAGTAGACGGGTATCCTCGAATGTGTGTAAAAAAAAAAATTGGATTACTACTACATACAAAAGACAATGGTTAAACATCAGAAAACATAAGTAAAATTAATTCCTCCTAATAATATGTGTAAATAAACACCTGATGAAGGTCGCGAGATCGGAAACACGTGTAGCAAAATATGGAAAATAAAGTATAATATATATTTAAAAAATCCATATTATATATATATATATATATATATATATATATATATATATATTAAATTAGGCAGCATATATTTTATATATAAAGAAATAATCATACATTGAATCAATCAGTAATATTAATGCGATCAATGGCGAAATCACTTCGCTAATAGAACATAATGTATGCATTAAAATGCTTTTAATCCATTTAAAAATATACACTAGAAACATCTGACAACAGTTTTATAAATTAGGATCACATCATTCAATGGATTAACAGTATTTTAATGCATATATTAAGTTTCTACAAGCGAAGTGATTTCGCCATTAATCGCATTAATATTGCTGATTGATTCTATGTATGATTATTTATTTATATATATCTATATATATATATATATATATATATATATATATATATATAACTTAAATATCATAGATGTTACATGTCTAATAGTTCAATGTTTAAGGTCATTGTAATGATTTTCTATCGAAGATTGAACTTCATGCACACACAAGAGGATTGTAGTAGATCTCCAGTGAAGATTGAACCAAATCACTGACAAATTGAGTTGTGCCAATATTTAAATACCAAGTCTGTCTCACTAAATGAATTGTTTGTTTCTTCTATTCAAAAACAAAGTTCAAAAGCACTGATCATATGCTCAAAACATTAGCTTAAATAATATTTGAAATCATTTTAAACAATATGCAGACATTAAAGATTTCTGTCTCTCCTCCCTTAAGAACTTTTCCGTTTATCAACCACACCCCAGGACAAAAAAAAAACGTTATTATGACTCATCAATTAAAAAATAAAACTGGAAAAAAATTATCTAAATAGTCGTTATTTTAGGTCGTATGAAAACTTTGATTGTTATTGTTTTCTATTTCTTTAAAATAAATCAAAGTAAAATAAAATAAGTGAATAAAGTTAAAAATAAATAAAAAAAAAACTTTACTTTATTTAAAATATGAAAACTGAAGTAATGTACAGAATAGAGAACTGATTTTATTACAGCAATAAAAGCACTCATAACAGGAAAGAGCTAACAAAAAACAACCTTTATTACTGTAAGTTGATAATACCGAAATATATTGATTAAAACAGTTAAAGCAGTTTATCATTCCTTTCTTATCAGAATGAAAATCAAGGACTAAAAATGTACACTGCAACTAAAACAAAAATGTATAAATTCAGAGTAGTGTTGTATACACATAAAAATATATCATTAAAAGCTAATTACCTTTAATCTCACCAACTATCCTTGTTTACAAAGAGATGGTTGGTAGGACTTAATGTGTATTGATTGCAAAACCATTAGGTGAAAATTGGTATTAGACTTACTCAACACTGATAGTCATTTGCGGCTATAAATTGATTTTTGAATTTGTTTATTATAGTGACTGTTCAGCAAAATACTGTATATACATTTAGCAATAAAATAGAAATGTTACAAATGATGCAAAAGTGACATTAAAATGATCTAAAGCTGATTGACACAAAGCCATTACGCAAGTTGTACACCCTTGTGTAAATTGATTGGTACAAAACGAATAATTCCGTTATTATTTACTTTTCTCATATTTTCCAATGAAACATGACCCAGTGCACATACTAGTGTTTCGCATGTCCATTCCACAAAGCCATTCTTTGCAGATTTACCAAAGATTCTCGACTGAATTTAAATCATGAGATTTTCCGGGCTAATCTATATCACTTTGATTTGCTCACTGGTAAAGCTTGCCAGCGTTACAATTTTCGTACGCTATCTTGGAGCAACATCCATCGCAGACAATGGCCGTAGGACAACTAATCGATGGTCGAGACAATAGTGTCTGGGCGTGCTAAAATCTGATGCAGTCACGGATGACGCAATATTCTTCAAGATCAAACAAATTTCATTATACTGCCTGAAAATAGATTTATATTACTGCACACCACAGTAATTGACCTAATCTGCTACAAAACACAAATCAATTACACCCTGACACTCCAGTGGGTCTAAAACTGACTGGATGGTAAAAAGGAAGAAAACTAAAGTGGCTGTTTCAAATTACACAAGGATATATATATATATATATATATATATATATATATATATATATATATATATATATATATATATTTTGTGTGTGTATTGGTGATTAGTGAAACTCTTTTGTTTTCTAGCTTTCCTGCTCACTACGATCTTCAACAACTTAAATGCAAGTTGTTTTTTTTTTATAATAAACAGTATTAATAGCAATTACTGGCCTGAATGCCCGATAATTTTCTATAAAATTTCTCGGACATTCAGGCCGGTAAATGTTATTAATACTGTATATGTAGAGAGAGAGAGGGGGGTGGAGAGAAATGTATGTGTACATTTTAATTTCTTTAAAATACTGTAAAAATATAACAAATTCAGACAAGTCTTCCTCGCGAATGATGCAAACAGTTTACGGGCAGATGGATGATCTGGCAAATTTCTAAATCTTCCTTCTCAGGCTGCTTGCCAAATAGCTGGTGGTATAATTTTTTATTCTGAGAAAGTTCCTCGTCCGTGATAAATATTTTATTATAGTAATTAAGCAGTCATAAACTGTTGAGTTGCTATTTGTTAAAAGATCTCCAGCTGACGATAAGGTTTACAACTAACTCTCGACACACAGTTGTTATTTTATGTCTTGCAATTTAACAATAGAAACACTTAGTCGTTGGAACAGTCTAACGAGCAAAAGGACACCAATACACTCCTACTTAATAAGGAAAGTGTTTTATAACTGTTTATTTGTTTGTTAGTAAACTATCACTATTTAATATTATTCCTTATTACGGAAGTTTAGACAAATTTTTATATTTTTTAAGTTTGATATAAATGAATGTTTATTAAATTTTTGTATAAATTCCCATTTTGAATTTATGCAAGAGAATGTAAAAGTCTTGTGAAACGTTAATGTCATTTTCGTTTTATGCTATTGATGTTTGTAGTTTTTTAACAACATCGACGTACACATGATCAACAGTCTATTTATGCATTTCAGGTTATTCGACATCAAGATTAATCCTAGATCAGGCCTGGATCAGAATTCGAATTCAGTTTGTGTATTGAAAAATAAATATTGAGTAATAAATCAAATTTTCTTTATGTAACTGAACCAGTAATATGATATTTTGTGAAAAGTTGACAGTCTCCAAGCATAGTGATAGCAACCTTTCTCTTTGTTGTTTCATGAATATCATTTTCTATGAAATCCAGTAATATCAGGAAATGCAACAAGACAAGACAATTCCAACATATAACTTCCTGGTAATTCTCACTTCCGCAAGTTAATCAAGTGCAATTAAAATTACCTGTGAGTTAATCCGCAAGAGGAGGTCATTTGCACAGGCTATTTAAGCATGCGAGAAGCAATCTCAAATAATTTCTACATGGCGATTACCTGATGCATATAAATACTCTTTTGATCGAGGTTAGTTGCCGTCTGGATAGGCGCAGAATTAGTGGAGTGGAAATAATTTGCTTCGAATTAGTTTCTATGCTGCAAATATCATTTGGAGAAATCAGAATGCTGGAACAAAGGAAAACTGACGATCAAAGCTATTCTAAAGATATGGATTTATTCATCAAATATTCATAAACGTCGATAAATGCTTTCACATTTCTATGCAAGTTTCTTTCTATCTGTTTATCTGTCTTCAGTCATTTTAAAGATATTTAACATCTATTACATTATATATTTATTTATGTATCTTTGAATATGTCCTTACGTTAAGAACGTAATTAGTTTAGCAGAAAAATTCTTTAACTTACATTAGACGAAGGAATCTCTAGTTGTGAATTGCATCTGGAATTACCTGTTTCAAAACATTCTAAAATCTAAACATTAATTTTCACCTTCCACAATGCTAATATAAAAATGAATTTAATAGTATTTTATCTTAGGGGACGAATGTTATCCATGATATATTATGGCTGTTAAAAACCACATTCAGTTATGTGCAATGTGTTATACACCAGTAGGCGATGATGTATCTTTCGATACATGAGGAAGATTTTTTCCCGCGGTAGGTTGTCATTTCTTTCTGTCGTAGACCAGCTGCCATCCTAGATCCGTCCTGCTATTTACACATATCTGGAGAAGAAGAAGATTCATACCTTTCCCAAGGGTATTAGTACCTAAGTGAATGTAATAGATACGGCTGGAATTCGAACTCAATCCGAACGACAGTCCTATACTCCATCGTGCCTCCCTCAAAAACCACGTTAATTTTCTCAATTGTGCAGGAAGGTTAGTTTGAATCTGAAGTCTTATTCATAATCTCTGCAATCTACTAGTACAATATAGGGAGAGGTATTTAATTTTGAGGAGAGGAAAAGATAAAATCATAACGTAGATAAGATGTGGAAAAAACATTATAACGAATTGAAGTCATTGACTTAAAACTAGAAATGTAAATTCTGAAACTAACATAATTCACAGGGAGAGAACTATAAAATAGTCTAGTGTTACTAAACAGTGGGGTAATACCGTCTGAGAAGCACTAAGAAAATAACAATCAGAATGTAGTCATAGAAAAAAGTGTAGAAAGAAGATCTATTTATATAGCAAGGCAATCGTATTTACGAATGAATATTATGAAACGAAACTAACACTGAAGAATAGAAATAACTTCGTTTTTTTATGAAATTATTTCCAAAGGACCAAATTTATAACCATATAAAGAAAGCAGACAAGAAAATAGTTGAATTGATTTGATAATACGGAAAGATCAATGAATTGGTAAAAATCGCTTTATGAAACGATTTGTGAATAGAATTGAACCAAAAGCAAGATTTTTTGCCGAATGCAAATTTGTCTGAAGAAGGCTGGAGAAAATATCGGCCATAATATGAGGGAAGAATGAAAGCGAAAAAATGAAATGTATCCAATATTTAGCTGCCGGTTGCTTTGTCAGAGAAGACGATGTACTCATTCCTTTAACGCACGCTTAGTAGAAAACTGAAAGAATTGATTTCCATCATTCTCATCTGTGAGGAAAACGGAAGACTTCAGGTATTTGCGATTTAGACAAAGAGAAGTAAGGCGTCTCTAGTTATCATGCTGGCTTTTTGTTCATTGGAACTTACATCTAAAAAAGACCCCAAAAGCTAAATCGTGACTACGTGGTGAAGAAGCTAGGAATGAAAGAACGAGGTTTTCATAACGTTTTTCAATTCGTAAAGTAAACGAAAGAGATATATTGGAAATCGTCAATATTGAATGATTTGGATTCTTGTAAAGTTTCAGTTTTTAACCTATTTTATCCTCCAAAAGATTTACGATGGAAAAAAAAAGTTTGTTTGTTTTTTTTTTCTTTTTACTCTCCAATGCTTTTTGAAACACGTATACAACTTTTCAAATAACAAGAAAGTCAAAATACTAATCGTAGTATTAATAATGAAAAGATAGATGTAACAAAAAGAATCAATATTAAAATTGTACAAAGAACAAAAAGGGGAAAGATATAAACGAAATATTTGAATACGTCACAGATCATAAAAAACTAAGGATTAATTGTATAAACTCTAATATAATAGCTGAACTCATGGCGTAGTAGTGATTTTCTAAGCGTAGCTTGGATGTGGCACAAATCTGAAAGTATGGGGCACCCAGTGAGGATCAAACTCACTACTCAATCGTAAATGATCTAACAAGGCAAGCTTTCTAACCATTACACCACGTCGAGGTGCCCATAGTGGTTTTCCAAGCGTAGCTTAGATGTGGCCCAAGGCCGAAAGTAGGGAGCACCCAGTGAGGATCGAATTCACTACTCAACCATAATTATTCTAGTGAGACAAGCTCGCTAACCATTACATCTCCTCGATGTGCCCAAGGTAAGGTTTCTTTTTGCTTTTTAATGACATTTACTATAAACATCAGTGTAGTCTAGTGTATGTAAGTTTTTCTCTTACTCATTTTTTAGTGATGACACCCACCAGATTATTTGGTATAAAAACTAATTTGTTAAATAATTAAAACGTGGTTTAAAATTAAAAGCTAATATATAGATGTTCTAGGCGTACAGGAAGTTAATTAATTTAGATCAATATAAAAAAAACGCACTGAAAGAGCAGTGGTGTCACTCAAATACATCATTATTAAAATATATACCTCTGATAATTTTGTAAAGGCGTATAAAATTAAGGAAATTATCAGATACATTTTAGCCATTTGGTGTATATAGACGAAGTGAAATTATGAAAATGAATTGTAAATGGGTTTCGAAGATTCAGATGAATGTTGAAGGTGAATAATAAAAAAAAAATTACCAATAAAAATAATTCAACAACTCGACAATAAAATCATGGCTCTAAAGTGAAACTAACAATGATTAGGAATATGGGAGGGAAACTCAATAAAAATAAAATGAAAGAAAAGAATGCTTCTGCAAGAGTTAGAAATTCAACAGTAGATCAATGGCGTACATAAATGGGTTTTATTCACAGCAAAGGATTCAAAGGCAATTTGAGACATTTTCATCAGTAGAATGAGGACATTGATTACAATGCATCAATTCAAACTGAGAACTTTGATGAATTTTATCTGAAAATAAAAGGAGGAAATAAAATCATCACTATTGAGAAATGTATCGACTACGATTGCAAAACAGGAATAGAAGATTGATTATGACATATTAGAGCAAAATGAAATATGATATACTTATATTCGATTAAGAAAAAGAGAAGAAAAACATCTCTATTGGTGGAATTTCATACGAGATTACATGAATATAGAGTTTGTACTGAAATAGGTGAGTTGACGAAATATGAAAAAAGCAAACTAGTGGAGAATATGAGAATTCAATATTTTGTATTTACATATATATTTTTGCAACAATTAACATCGTAACTTACAGCTTGGCTAGTCTGCGGTATGCGGCTTCGTCTGCCCTGATCCGATATGTGGACCTTAAATTCGCCGACTGTCTTCGAATCTCTCAGTGTTGGTTGCTTATATAAACGCGTGGATCCCAAATATTTCCTACGTCATCAAACTGAATGCAGGTATGATTTCACCTGATTCCCTATTCGGCAGCCGGAAATGACGCCTGGCCAACTCCATAGTTCACTCGGCTTCATTGATGATCTGGTATGACATTGCTTTCAATGAATATTCCAACATTATCAGATGCACAGAGAAAATTTGGAGGGGAAAATCGGCCCATCTATATAAATAAACCGCAGTGAACGTGTGTCCGTCCGCCCGCCCGTCCCTTTTTCGATCTCGAACCTGAAGTAACACACGAACACTAAAGTAACACACGATTAGAAATTAAATAACACACGAACACTGAAGTAACACATGATTAAAAATTAAATAAATAACACATTTAAAGTTAAAATTAATTATTGAACAGAGAGAATGACTAAAAAAATCTTTATTAAACGTTTAACTTCAGTTTCGCTTTTCATCGCAATTTCAATTGATATCGTCGAATTACTTTGCTCATTTTTTTTTTAGCACGCGGACTGTGATGTATTCGAAATATCACATAATTCGGGCTCCCTAATGTATTTTAAGTGTGACTTTATATGAAGTGCTCATAAAGAATGGTGGTTTAAAAAAATCAAAAAAATTGCGCGCAATATAAATGTAAACAATCTACGGAGATCGGTTGTGTATACGAAGAAAGATTATACCGAATTCAGGTGTCGAATAAAGACAAAATAATTTATTATTTCTAAATTCTTATAATTTTGACGTACATAGAATGCTGAAGGTAAAAGGATGAAGGCCTAAAACCTCTCCACCGGAGCTATCCTAAAATCCGCCCGAAGGTCGGCTCCTAGGCTAGTATATAATATAGCAAGTATATTAACAACATAATATTATAAGTGTATAAGAACCAACTGATTTGAAGTCATAATAAAGTGTAGTATATGTCGCCTACTCAGAGAAACTATTTCACTGGGAATAGTGGCAATCACTGAGATTTGATCATGCAAGTCAATGACATATACGTAAAGAAAATTATATATACATACACACACACACACACACACATATATATATATATATATATATATATATATATATATATATATATATATATATATATATATATATATATGTATATAGTTTGGAATGAGTAAATTTATTTGGCAATTTGTAATTCCAATGAATCTAAAATACAAGAGATGAGACGATCAAATCATCATAAACAATCAAGGGACAATCCGTAATGAATTTGATATTGCTGTACCAGGAATCCACTAAATATAAGTGAGAGAGAGAGAGAGAGAGAGAGGCCGTTACACAAATTAAAAATATATATATACATGAAAGTGGTTGACGAACCATCGTTATTGGCGCGCATTTAAGAGTCTTGAAAGATGTTGGGTGAATTAGAAACCAGACAAAAGCCTGAAAACATTAATACAAATATCGGAAGGTCGAGAAAATGTCATATAGAATTGACGGCTACTTTACACGGACGTTATATCGACGGAACTATTTAGAAATGAAAACAATAACATAGTCTACAAAATCGTTCATATGAGACTACATGACTATAAAGTTTGTACTGAAATGGGTGAGATGACAAAATAAAGAAAACCAAACTAGTGAAGAATATGAGAATTCAATATTTTGTGTTTACTTTTATATTTTTGCAACAACTGACATCGTAACTTACAGCTTCACTCGTCTGTGGCATGCGGCTTCGTCGGCCCTGATCCGATATGTGGACCTTAAATTCGCCGACTCAAACTGAATGCAGGTACGATTTCACGTGATCCCCTATTCGGCAACCGGAAATAACCCTAGGTCAACTCCTTAGTGCACTCGGCTTCATTCATTTCAGTTACCTTTAAGGATTGTGAGATGTCTATTACTAACAATATTTTGTTTTGTTTCTGTATATAAATTTATTTTCATTGTAAATATCCATCAGAGTTAAATTTCTTAAAATTGCTATTTCATTAGAGATAATTATACATATGGGGACTAGTTAAGACGTCATAGAGGCAATGAGGTATTATGGTGGATGCAATAAGAATGGTATGGAAGAATGTGGTGATTTGGGGCAAAGATTATTGTGGCATGTTTGGGTCAGTGATTATGGGTAGCTAAATTTAAGACATATGAAGACCCCCCCACATTCCTATTTTAGGTTACACTTCAATAAATACTCTCATATACAATAAAAATGAAAGGCATAGTGATTTCCCTTGGCAACCATGATATTAAGTAGGTTTAAAAAATCTATTCAACATGTTTAGATGCGTTCACCATTACAAGCTCTTTGGCAAGAATCATATGCGTTAAGAACTATATTAGCAGAAGATAATATTCTCAGAATTATAGGCATGCGTTAAAACATAAATGGCGCATGCAAAACGCGAATTTCAAGAGCTTAATCCCATTTCATGCAGCACCACGAACAAGGAAATTCATGAATGTCTTCACTTTTAGATCGAAACTTTTTTGCATGAATTCCACATTGAAATTCATAGTTCATCATAAAGGCCGGATTCACCAAGTGATATTTCTAAAGTTAGACATTTTATATCTAAGGTATATAATGCAGAAAATAAAACTTAATAAATATATAACGTAATAAAAACAGATGTTATAAAACTGTAAAACAAGACATGTTCAAAGAAATGCTTTATTCACCTTTTAGACAAATTAATGGCTTCGTTGACATTTCTTCTTTTGAGACAGTATTTTGATATCAAGCTTTAAGATGATGAATGTTAGTTTTAATTGCTCTTCCAAATGTCCATCTATCAACTGCGTTCTCAGCAATTTCTTGATTTTTGTCAAATACGAGAATGTGGATTCACAACTGTAAAAACAGGAAATAAATAGGCGTCCATATTATATATATAATCAAAATTGGTAAAGATACTATGAGCAGTTAAAATACGAGGCATCGTCATTATTAAAGTTGTAAAATTTGTATTATAGCTTCAAATACGTAAGGTAAATTTTATGTTGAAAGGGAAATTTACCTAGGGAAATAAGGTTTTCGGAAAGTAACAAGGCTGCTCAAATGCAAGGTTGTGGAGTTGACATCTAAATCCTCAACACGGGCTCCAACATTTTGAAATATATTCCCTCCAGCTTCAATATTTTGAAATTTCCGGTCCCCATCTCTAGCTACTTTCAGTTTAATCACCTTAATGAAACTGGACCTTTTTCATTGCTATTTATAGACCATAATAGACGGCTATTAATTTAAATTCTAATGACTATACCTCTGTCTTTGTTAATCTCTAATTATTGATTGTAATATAATCAATATTTGATTAGTGATAACAATATAACTTTAGCAACACATTTTAGTATGAAACAATTATCTCTTGATAAATATAAGTTTAATCTTTCAGCGAAAATTACAAAGAACAAATAATACTCAAGAAAATAAAATTTGTTGTTAATTGAAGTGGTGTGAGAATATTATTTGAAAGCTGGTAGATGAAAAGAGTCAATTTTGGATATATTTACTTACTCAGGTTGAGATGTAAGTAGACTGGTAGGAAGATGACGTATCATTTTACTAAGAAGTGTTCGAAGGGAAAGAAATACGATTTTTTATATTACAGCAGTCCTTCAGTTTTTCTTGTGTAAAAGAATTTTTTCTTTGTAAGTTGAGTCGTGGAAATAAATTTGTCATCAATGTACTGAAAGGCCAACTGCTAAGTTGAGTTATATTTGCGTCCTTCTCTGTCCACGTCTCTCCTTTATGTATGTTTTCAGCACTCTGTATCTGTTTGTATGCTAGTTTATTTTTATTGCACCAGCTCGTGAATTTTTTCTTTTCTTTTTCTGTAACTTCCCAAAAGCGACGCTTCTGAATGGTTGAGTATTTATTTCTAGCATACGCCCAAGAATGTCTTTCTTTGTTTCTCTAGTTAATCTAAGGCGAAACCTCTCATTGCTTGAATATTTACTTCACACTTAGTCGCAAATTTATTTTCTTGAATTGGCGATTTCGCTAGCCAAGTTAGCAAAGTTTTGTTTTTATATTGTAATTATTGCACTCTTCTTACGGTATGAAAAAAAAACACTGATAAAAGATGGTTTTAATATCGTGGTCGTCTTTTAAGCTAAAAATAATTTAATTTTTTTATATAGTACGTATGATTTTTTTTTTTTTTTTGCTTAAAATATTGTCATCGAATGTTTCTTATCATGGAGAAAGAAGAAAGTACAGTTCACAAAAAGTTATTCAGATGAATCAGAATTATTTGCCAAAACCAATAAAGAACAGATCAAATTAATAACTACAATAAGTGTAGACAATTTATTGCTTTCGTAAAATTTTTATGATGTATACCGTTCTGTACATCCATAGAATTTTCAACCCTTCAGTGATTTCAGCAATTTTTACTTTCGTGAAGCTCTCCTAATGTAGACAATTTTTATATCAGTAAATGTTTTGGCGATACTGACAGTTCGATGTATCTTTAAACCTTTCGAGATGTTATGCAATGTGATAGGTCCTAATCTGGCATCTCGTTTACAGTCATTCTCTCAGTGACGTGCTGTGGTTTCTCTCTGTCTTTTCTACAAATATTAACATGTCAACTACTCTGACAAGCTACTTTCGCTGGATCCCAAACTGCATGAATTTAAGCGTGCTACGACGTTGGCATCTCGGTCCCACCCTTTCACTGAATAAATGGTTAAATATAGCCGTCTCTTCTACTCCAACAGCTTCTTATCTCGCACTTCCCGTCAGTGGAATTCTTTTCTTGCTACTTGCTTCCCTGATAGCTTTAATCTTCAAATATTCAAATGTAATGTCAATCGACATCTTCTGATGTCTTGATTCTGAATGCTGTCCTTATCTATATCATTTCTTCAAACACCCCCCTCTTTACTCTTCCTCTCACTTTCTGTAACCCTTGCGTGCTAGTGGCACTCACGCCTTGCTTTGGGTGATATGCTTAAAAATGTTAACAATCAGGTACAGATAGCTAATTCGGTATTTCCATAAAACTACCGTCATGTAGCCAACTCAGTACTTATTTTAAATGGTAATTTTAATAACGATACATAAATAAGTTTTAAAATCTAAGCTAAAAATTGTATAGAAAATAAAGGGCAGCCAAATTCAGTATTGAAGAGAATACATTTGCAAATAATTGACATTCCCGATAAATTTTGTATTTGCTCGTCTGTTCGACAGGAATGAATGGAAAAGCGGAAGGAAGAGTCTGGAAGACTACTATTATATAAAACTGATATGGCTTGTTTTTTTGTTTTTTTTTAAGTATGAATATTATATATACAGCGAGCGATGGATAAATTATCGTTTAAATTATGCAAAAATGAAAAGAACATTTTCATCTCATTTTAACAGATATATTTATCAAAATTACACTAAATATCATAAAATACTGTCATATAGGAACAGAGTGATCGCTAGAGAGCAAGTACAGTCGCCATCATCTTGAAATGATTAGATCACGTGACGGGTAAAGGAAAAATATATATATGGAATTAGCGGCGTCTGATCGATTATTCTTCGAATGCGTTTCTATTATTGAAATCTGTGAGCTACAAAGTCTCTCCTAGAAACGGGCATTACAATAAACACTAAAGCGTAATTTTGTTCAAGAAAATTGCCATTGCTTCAATCACAGTTCCAGACGACTTCGGAATCTCCTGCAACTCTTCTGGACAATCTCCTTGTTTAAGTTGATGAATGCTGCCATCATCCTTGTCTTCAGTTCATCTTTTGTGTTATATGAAGTCTTGTCGGTCTTTAGTTTAACTGCGCCCCACAACGGAGTTGCTGTCTAGGGAGTTAGGTGTCCATATGTAAAGGGTGATATGTTTGCAGAAATTGACTGCCAGCCATGACTGGGTACTCCTACTTGTGTGAGATGATGTAGAGTCATGTTGCCAAATATTTGGTCTTCCATCAGCCACCCTCTTGACTCAAGGCAGCACTACCTCCTCAAGGAACTTGATGTAGTCCTCCGTATTGAGTCTGAGGCCTTCACAAACAATTTTGAAGTTCTTTTATTATCAGAACGATCAGAGTGAGTTTTCCGAGCTGCCGTACCCTTGTAATCCCGATTAGACACATCGAATTCATTCCGAATCCTCTGCACTGTCCTCAGATTGACACCCAAATACTCTGAAATGTTCGCATTGGAGCTTCCGGTGCGAATACCAAGCAACACAATATGCTCAAAATTAAAAATATAAAATGGCGACAATTTACCCATCACAGAGTTTATATAAATAAATAATTATCTATCTATCTATCTATCTATCTTATTTTTTTAATCTGAAAAAAGTTCAGAGACCTTGCATAAGATTTTCCGATGACTAGACCATACATTTATTATCGGCTGACATACCCCATGGTGGTTGTCGAGGGTTCTTATGACAACGTATATTCTTCCCATACATCTAATGTGGGTTTGTCTATTGGCCTTGTGTAAGAATTAAAATAAAATCCACAGTGTTAATATATTCAAAATAAAATTTTATATAACAAAAATTGGGTTGGTGCAGGCGTTCTCGAAACAATATTTATTATGAAAAAAGAAACATAACAATTCAACAATAAGTTTTTTTAAATGATCATTCCAGGGCGTATCATAATCAGTACGCATTCTTATAACCTGAAAATAAAATAATATTTTCTAATAGAAAAGCAAACAAAGCAGGAATTTTTCTTAACAAATAACTCGCCTACAAAAATGCCTGATTATTATGTACCAACTCAATATCTATAGAAGGATAAAGTGAAATTTCGATTTTCATGAGTTCAATTGCAAATATCCCGGTGTATAAGATGTATATGAGAGAGAGAGAGAGAGAGAGAGAGAGAGAGAGAGAGAGAGAGAGAGAGAGAGAGAGAGAGAGAGAGAGAGAGAGAGGAGAAAAAATAGAGAGATAGAGAGAGAGAGAGGTATTTACATTGTTCGGACTGTTGTCCTCATCTCCGTTGCGATATTCACGACGTTTCGGCCGTTGTACGCTCTAGCCTTTTTCAGGTGATTAGAATTTAGAACTGAAATTAATTGATTGTGATAGCCGCCTGCTTGGAAATATAGTGAGAGAAGGTACGAGGGTCGGCTGCATGTCTACTTGCTGGTGTGTCTATTTACATTTATATTTTGATCGTCCTTTGAAAAAGCCGGACCTTGTATGTATGCTTTTAATTGTAACAGCAGCCTGATTGAAAATGTCCTGAAAGAAAGGATGTATATTTTAATTTGAATGCCGGCCTGTGTGGGCGTCTAATGTCACCAGTGGGGTGCACATGTGTTTTATTTCGGTTCTAGGTATGTTATGATGACAAGAGAATCGGGAAATGGAAAAAAATCAATTGTAATCGTTTCTAATTTAGGTTGATTTTCCATCTTGTTATATATATCTAGAGATTCACTTCGAAAGTGATGCTTCC
>CAHIKZ030005509.1:900000-917500 GCA_903632075.3 Acanthosepion pharaonis | reverse complement strand
TGAGGAGAAAATGAATCGATGAAGTTTAACCAGGCGCCTAATTTTCAACGTGACGAAATTGTCCCGTCTTGCCGATATATTACCTGTATTGATGATTCTATAGACCAATACCCTTCAGCACCGCCCCCACCTCCTGCTCAAATCTCTGCTAGCCAGCACATTAGCCTCTTTATTTCTCTCCACTTCTAAAACCTCGGCACATGATTGGGGAATAGAGAATGTCGCTGAATCCTTGTTTATACGGATTTAATTACTACACTGCTATTTCTGATCAGCCCCGGCATCTTCGCAAAAATGGCGGCAAGATGCAAGGGGTGACGAGGCTGCAGCTGGAGAGATGTATAGTTTGGTGTTTGGGTTTGGGAAGGTTTACAGCTAAGATGGGTAGAAGACGACGCTGTGAAATTGAAACGAATTCTGCGTATACAGAGAAAACAGCTAAGATTGCGAAAGCTTTATTAGATTAGATTACATTATACGATGGATATTTTCGGAATGTCATCTCTGTTAGTCTTCGTTCCAATGTAGGTTTACAGTGTTGGTTAAGGCTTGCATGTGTAACTCAAGTGCTATAGCTAACAATTATTTCCCAAAGATATGAAAATCAAACAAACGAAATTGAATGCGTCAAAATATAGAAAAGTTAACATATTTATTTTGAAAGAATATACAAAGATAAATGCTCGAATGTGTCGCGCCAGATGGTTTTTCTTGCCCGAGTCCTTTCTTCAAATCTACAAATCAACCAATCGTTCTTGCATTGATTACTGTTGCCATATATGGTCTGGCTTTTCTGCTGTTCACCAAGAGATCCTCGACAAAATCCAGAGACGTATATTCTATGTGATAGATCCTGATCTGGCATCTCGTCTACAGTCACTTTCTCACAGACTTTGTCATTTCTACTCATATTTTCATGGCAACTGCTCTGACGAGCTTCTTTGACTGGTACCCAAACTGCATGAATTTAAGTGTGATACAAGTTTACTCTCGGTCCCACACTTTCACTGACGAAACGGTTAAATGTAGCCGTCTCTTCTACTCTAACAGCTTCTTATATTGCACTTCCCGACAGTGGAACTCCCTTCCTCTTATTGCTTCCCTAATAGTTATAATCTTCAAATATTCAAATGTATGTCAATCGACATCTGATACCTTGATCTTGATCCTCGTCCTTCTATTTATCCATTCCTCAAACACGCCTCTTTAATCTTGCTCTCAGTCTCAGTTGCCTGGCGTGAAAATGGCACTCCCACCTTGCGGGGCGTGATATGCTTAAAAAAAATTATATTCCATGACCGTCCTGGGTAAGACGAAAAACTACATCCACGTTCTGGTTTAAACGATAAACTACATCCAACAGCAAGACATCCGATCAGGTTTTGAGGAGCGTGAAACCAACTCTTAATTTGTGGTGTTCCCATGTCTCCCCTGACCTTGGGTGGTAGCACCTGTTAGGGTCAGAGCTTTGGGCAAATAGTTAACTTCGAAACTGGGGTCAAAACATTATGAAAGTCTAAAAATACATTTGTGCAAAACAGCAATGAATTTTTGAAGAAAATATTATTACCAGCAATACATTTAAAAATATATATATATACATTATCACCAATACATTTAAAAAATATATTACCAACAATACATTTAAAAAATATATTACCAGCACTGCATTTGAAAATTATATTACAAACAATATATATATATATATATATATATATATATATATATATATATATATATATATATATATATATATATACTAGCAATACATTTTAAAATATATATATATTACCAATATACATTTAAAAATATATATTACTAGCAATACATTTTTAAATAATATATTACAAACAAAATATATTTTTTTAAATATAAAAATATTTAAATTATATATATATATATATATATATATATATATATATATATATATATATATATAAATAAACAATACATTTGAAATATATATATATATATATATATATATATATTGTCAATATACATTTAAAAATATATATTACCAGCAATACATTTTAAATAATATATTAGCAGCAATACATTTTTTAAAAAATATTAATAGCAATACATTTATATAAATATATATATATATATATATATATATATATATATATATATATTTACCAGTAATTCATTTTATATATATATATATATATATATATATATATATATATATATATATATATATATATATATATTACCATTACCACCAGTACATTTTTAAATATTATATTACCAGCAATACATTTTTTTTTAAATATATTACCAGCAATACATCTTAAAAATATACATTACCAGCAATATATTTTTGTAAAAAATATTAGCAGCAATGTTTTTTTACAGAAAAAGTTGATATGCCGTAAAGCAAACCAAACCAAACCAATATTCGATGACCATTATTTTTAAATAAAACACACTAATGCAAAGAGTATTAAAATTTAAGCCATTAGGATATATTTATTTAAAAAATGGTGTATATTTTAAATCTTTTTTTGCAACCCTCATCCTGTCAACTAAACATGCGCGAATTTCTAGTGACATTGGTTGGTGATAAGGCTTATTATACGTACTGATATATTGACGAAAGATTTCTGCATGACAGCAAAATATGTTGCTATGTGAAAATGAATGATTCCACATCCTGTTATGACCTATTGTAGTGTTGTCTGCTTGTTCATGTTCTTAGAGAAATAGAATGTGTAGGTAAACGTATGCACAATAATCCCGCTCGATTTCTTTCTCATACAAGCAAGCACTTATATAACTGAATATAATTGCCACACTGAAAATATGTTAATAAAAATGCAGACGTAAGATTTATTGTCGTTGTTTTCTTTAAGTAATAATAAAATAATGAATGTAATATATACTTCACCGATACTGCCGATAGAACTGTTCGTTAGTTTTTCTAAGTCACAGAGTCAATTTTCACAAGTCATCGTGACCGAGTGTTTGAGCGGACTGCCCTTGTTCCATGCTGTTGATCATGTCAGATATCCTCCAAGAAAACTTAAGATCCGATCAGTATAGTTGTAGAATAGTGAAATGTGCCTGAGCAGGTGTCTGAAAAAGGGATTAGCTATCCAACCTAGTAGATGGGCCTCCTCGGAGAAAGATTTCCTTTTGAAATATAAACCAGGTTCAGGTTATTTTGAAGAAGAGATAATCCTATAGAATTAAAGAAAAAAGATAATACAAATACAAATAATATTTAGAAATATTTTAAAGTCAATTATTTTTCACTAAAATTGTGGTTCAATTTGTTTCTGGGCGATTTTTATTTTAGCTTCACAATAATTTTTCATTATTCGTCACGATTCCTTAATTATTTAGACTTCAGTAGGATTTCCTTACATTCAATTACTTCAGAAAAGATTTCATTCCGATCAATCTTCAAAGCTGTAGATATTTAGCATTCGAACGATGCGAAAGATCAGTCATAGTTTAGGACAGAAAGAATATTTCCAATAGAAATAGAACAAGTACAATAAACGCTAATTAATGAAAAACCTGAAAAACAATAGCGATAACTTTAGCTGTTTTATTCGTAGGAAGCAAGCGATCAAGGCTACAGCTGGTTGAAATTCATGAAACTATTCTCTTGGAAATGTATATTTTTTTTCACAAAAATAGATTTCTCAAGTCCAGCAGCTGTTACTGATCTTTCTCAGTATTCTTTTCTTGCTTTTTGCATGTAGTGTGGAACGTCTGCATCTTGATTATGTCATTATTCTATCTTTGAGTTACATGTACTATCCATTTCAGTTGTTGCCGCTGTTGAATGTCTTTAAGTGATGTGGTTATAGTTCATTCTTTGTGATTCAGTAATATCAGTCCACAAGGTTTGACGAAAGATGTTTCTCACTGAGACTTACTTCTTTTACTCGCCCGTAGCCATTTTTAACCAACTATATGAGAAAGCTGTTTAGAGTTTTATGATTTGTTAGGAACGATTGGATTAGATCAAATATTAGTCCTGTGTCATCCTAGCGATGGAGCTTCCGTAGAAAGCCAGCATGCAAAACATGTCAAACGCCTTCGAGATATTTACAGTCACAAATCGAGCTTCGCCGTTTTTCTCTAGAGCTTAATATACAAATTCAGTGATGGACGTTAACACATCGGCGAGAGACCTGGAAAAACAGAAGCCATATTGTTTGTCCGTTTTTTTTTCCATTCAACATCTATCTGCTTGATTTCATTGATTTGACTTGCAACATTTTGAAGATATTGGTTTCAATGTGAGTCAACTATGTTTCTTTTTTCTTATCTTTTCTTAATTATTTAGTATTCTATTTTCTAGTATTCTTCCATTTCTTTTTGTTTCTTTCTTAGTATCAATCTCTTTCAAGGATGTTTGTCGTCCCGTGAGACGCTTTTCATCCATCTAGATAATTCTGGATGTGTCTCAAATACTTTGGCTAAGGAGGATAAATCAATAAACTTTTTTGGTTACTCCATTTTGGCCATACCATTTGATTCCATTTTACAAGAGGTTGTCAAACCATGTATTTAGGATGGATTATTTTTCGAGTAAAAAATGGATTGTAAGTTCCACATTGTTGTTGGAGGCTTCGGTTTCAAAGAGTTATGTCTTCCTTCCAAAGGAAAAGTGGTATACCAAAACACTAGCACTGACTCGAAAATCTCCATTAATATACAGTTTTTGTTTTTTTTTCTACAACGAAAACTTAGTTAATCGACTACAGTAGATTTCTCTTTCCTTATTTGTGGATATGGCTGATGTGACTTTGATTTTACAGTCAGGAGCAACTATGCTAGCAACATTTCTGACTGGTGTAAGGCATTGTCTATTATAATAGTGGATGATTTGTATGTTCCATGTTGACTTTTCTCTTTTAGGCTAGTTCCATAAAAGTTGTGTCCCAAATGTGTAATGGCGTCACCAGCAGGCCACCTTTTGCATACAGAGAGCGTCACGATTTACATTTCTTTTCGGCTGATGTTGGCTAGGCGTTGATTGTTTCTACTTTCCATTTAAAAAAAGATCAAATTGATTTTCTTGTCGAACATTTAGTTGATAGATTAGGTGACTGACTAGACCTTTCATTACAAGACATCTTTCTGGTGTGTCACCGATGGACGCGTTTTTTTGGTAACCCTCGTGATGGACGGGTTACACGGTATTCACATATAATCTTAGGCATTTCCATGAGGCTAAAGTGGTGGGTTTACGGCAGAGTTTTCTTCTTCTCTATAGTTAACCATTAAGATGGCTAATAAGCAACCTGATTTAGTATCAGATTTCAACTTCTCCCAGATGAATTGGCATCACCACAGTTCCCGGTGTTCATCTCATCCACAAGTACGTACATACACACACACACACACACACACTGCAGACACGCATACAAAATATACATAAAAGAGATAGATGGGGTTGAAACTGATCTAAATTTTCAACTTAGTATAGGTGCCCTTAATTCCTATCTGAGAGCTGATACATTCCAACGACCCATTTCATTTTTCCTCCGTTTGAGAGTGGCAAAATAAAACGAACCTCGCCCATTGATCATTTTTTTTAAATTTCTGTGAAGAAGAATACAACATACAATAACATAATGAATAAATGTATTCAAATATCAGTAAAATACATCATATGCTCATTCCAGATTTTGATCAGCGAAAGTAGGGTTATCATACACACACACACACACATACACGCATATATATATATATATATATATATATATATATATATATATATATATATATATTATTTGCCCTATAAAGGAAGATAACTCAAAATACAGCCGCGGCACTTCTGAATTCAACATGATGATACGCCGAGACGTACGCGGAACACCATCGCTTAAACCGAAACGAATCTTTACTCTTCTCAGGCATTAAATGAATAAATTTTATTGATTTAAATTACACTTGTCTTTATTTTCATTCATTTTTGTTTATCCCAACTACATGAGATATCCATTTTAAAAATTGTCTAAATTATTTAATGAGATATGTCTTTATATATATATATATATATATATATATATATATATATATATATATATATATAAAATAAAAATAATAATTGTAATTTAGTCTGTACTTATGTATTGAGCACTTTTAAAAAATAAAACAAAAAATACTAAAGAACTTCTGATTATTTACCCAACGTGTTCTTTTCTATTTTTCTAGGTATTTGCACACACACAAGCATACACACACATATTTATATACACACACACACACACACACATATATATATATATATATATATATATATATATATATATTTGTGGGGGGGGTGTAGTGGATACCGACTCGGATTGAGAAATTGGAGAGCCGAGCTCGAATTTCAGTCGAATCCATTACATTCACTTACATTCTAATCCACTTCTTCTCTCTTCAGCTGTAGGAAATTAGCAGAACAGAGTGGGTTCTATATCCTTGGATGGCACCTGGTCTAGGAGAATGATAACTCTAAATTCAAAACCTGTGGAGTGTCGTTTGGGGACCTTGTGGCACGTAGTTCGCAGGTCTCCTTTAAAAAGTGTGGTTGGTTCTGAACAAAGCTTTCACCTCTATAATCAAATCACATGTGCTGATGTCTGGGCTGTCGGTTCCTAAGAACTGACCGGCTTGACCCTCATACGTCGAAATATATATAAGACGTGAGAGTCCTCCACACACATACACACAGAAAAAAAAAAAAACGTAGTACCTTATCTGTCATTTTTAATGAAACATGCATAAAGGAAGGATTGCTGCCTAAATATATATATATATATATATATATATATATATATATATATATATATATATATATATATATATATAAAAAAAATTGTTTTGTTTCTTCCCCACTAACATCTCTTCTTATGCCTAGATGATCTAAGGATGAAAGCAAATCCAAGTGTAGAAGATTCCATATAGTAAATCTACCAAACAAAATGTCCCTTTTAAATATTTTTGTTTTTCTTTATTATTTTATCATTCTCTCTCTCTCTCTCTCTCTCTCTCTCTCTCTTGTTCTCTTTCTCTCACACACACACTGCTTCAACTATCTGTGTTTTAACATCTGACAGCAGCTAAATAAGACGACTCTCCTAAACTGACTAATGTTTGAACTTAACAGAAGAATTGGTATATAATTCAAGTGCATCCTTGTAATATAAAATAATAAACTGATCCACAGAAAGAGCTCAATGTATTCATTATTACAGAGCAAATAATTAACACAGAATAAAGTCTAAATTCACCTCATATGGGGAATAAACGTATATCAACCCCGGTATGGAGTGATACCCCGTTCTGTCCTATCAAGTCCTGTAGGGACTCCATACCGGGGTTGATAAGACAGATGAGACGATGTATATTTTCGTCTGTTGAAATATATATGTGTGTAACGTTAGTACAAATATAATTGTTGTCATTTAGCTGATTGATATTATGTTCTCGACTCGAGAGTTTTGTAGACGGCAAATGGTTCCGTTCACTCGTCTAGATATCAGCATATATAAAGAATCACATCAACACAGAAAGAAAAGGATAAAATGTAGATTGTAATAATCAGTTCTGTATGCAAACAAACAACTTCAAAACAAAACAGAACATCCTTAGAAATGCCTTTAAAAAATCCTGTAGAACTGGAACAGTCTACCCCAGTGAGCGAAATAAAGTGTTAAATTCGACACTCCAACCACCTGAAGAAGGCCAGAGCGTACAACGGCCGAAACGTTGTAATAAATATGGTGGCAAAGATGAGGACAATAGTCCGAATAATGTAAATAATGTACATAATACCTCATCTCAGAAATATAGACATTTAAAAATGTTGTACTTACTTATAGCTAAAGATATATTAACCCCTGTTTAAAACAACGCGTTATTCACAACACCAATTGGCGTATTTTTTGCACTTGGGGATTTGATTTAAAACTTATAGCATTGTCAAGCGTGATTTAGCCGGACATGGACATTATATAGTGTTTAAGGGAGTGTGTTCACTCGAAAGCAGATTTACTTCGTTGTAGGTTTTCGAATGAAAATTAATACCGATTCTATTGACAGAATTGTATACAATCGATTAACTTTATATGGAAGCAAGTTTTCCGCTCGACTTGACTAAGTGGTTGGCTGATGCTAACTTGATCATGGCTGAATGATGCTTCATTGTGGTAGATATTAGGCCAATAAAAGCTAAAATCAAAATTTGTTCTTTGAATTTACATCAACTTTATTCTATTTGAGCATTAACATTTCTACAGGACACGGAATATTCAGGTTAGAGCCTATTTTTATTTGCCAGGGACAAGGTGTATTTACTTTTATGCGTGAGTGAATCTACAGCTCATATACAGCAGAAGGGAAAGAAAATCCACCATGAGCTATAATTTATTATGTAGAAAGTACATCTTAGTTAGACACAAAGGTACAGGTATGTGGCCCTCAATATTAATGAGAAAGTAGACGAAAATACTAACCATTACTTCACTCAAAGCACCAGGGCCTGAATGCATTTCTTTCCTTCGTTATCAGCTGGCATATGCTCAGGCATGTACGCAATAATAGGAATTGCGAATAAATTAATTTCGGTGATATTTTTGCAAAGTTTGCTTATAAAACGTAGTCAGTGTTTGTAAATGTATTAACAATAACATAAAGATATAGGAAACATCGCCTTTTTTCTTTTTACATCGGTTTCATTGTTCATAGTAAACTGCTAATATTAATATTGAGCTAAAAGTTAGAAAATAGGATATAATACTCTGTTGATACTGGTAGATACGAACTGACACTATAGTATAATGAACTAGCTGATTCTTCACACAATTAGTATTCATAAGTTTTTGCTGCAAATCAAATGATACCAAATATCCTTAGTAATTTAGGAATCTTAGTGATTTCAACAATAAAGTTTTATGCATGATTTTGTTTCTTTCTTCTTTTGAAATAATTCTAATTGTCTTGTAATTCTTTTCTCCAATTTGCAAGAATTTTGATAATCATAATTACAAACATCAGTTTCAAATTTAAAAAAAAAATTGCTACCGTTTTTTGGCAATGTTCCAATATTATTTGAGCTTCCTAAAAATGTGCAGTTTTTCAATGATAACTAACAGAACAGCAACCTCAGTAGGTAAAAACTATTTTTCTTTGCTTCTAACCGTTGTCTCCTGGCTTGAATTAAGTTTTCCCTATCAAGTAAAGTGTTGGCATACGCGAATGCGTATCGTCAACATACCCATTTAAATATTAAAAAAAAAAACTCTAATTGCATTATATTTTTGAAGTATCAACATTTGATGTTTACATTTTCTTAAATATTTTAATCATCATTCATTTCAACATTAAGTAATTATGTCTGCGCTGTCAGATGTGTAATGATGACAATTTCTGATGTAGTAAATATTGGCATACACACACACACACACACACACACACACTATCTCTCTCTCTCTCTCTCTCTCTCTCTCTCTCTAACTCACACAAAGTTTAAACATATATCTGCAGACATTATATATGCAGATTGCTATATAATCATTAACTCATTTCTTATACAAACTAAGTTTCCATTTAATTCCAGGCAGAATCTTTTTGAGAAGAAATGATGGTAGAGGAAGAATTTGAGTGGAAGAATTCTGCCAGGCAGTGCAGTACGAAATTGTGATTTGCCTCTCTTGAAACTTTTGAGAAAAAAAATCGTAAAGGAAGAATTTGAGGGAAGAATTCTGCCAGGCAGTGCAATACGAAATTGTGATTTGCCTCTCTTGAATCTTTTGAGAAGAAATGATGGTAGAGGAAGAATTCGAGGGAAGAATTCTGCCAGGCAGTGCAGTACGAAATTGTGATTTGCCTCTCTTGAATCTTTTGAGAAGAAAAAATCGTAAAGGAAGAATTTGATTGGAAGAATTCTGCCAGGCAGTGCAATACGAAATTGTGATTTGCCTCTCTTGAAACTTTTTGAGAAAAAAGATCGTAAAGGAAGAATTTGAGTGGAAGAATTCTGCCAGGCAGTGCAATACGAAATTGTGATTTGCCTCTCTTGAATCTTTTGAGAAGAAAAAATCGTAAAGGAAGAATTTGAGTGGAAGAATTCTGCCAGGCAGTGCAATACGAAATTGTGATTTGACTCTCTTGAATCTTTTTGAGAAGAAAAGATCGTAAAGGAAGAATTTGATTGGAAGAATTCTGCCAGGCAGTGCAATACGAAATTGTGATTTGCCTCTCTTGAATCTTTTTGAGAAGAAAAGATCGTAAAGGAAGAATTTGATTGGAAGAATTCTGCCAGGCAGTGCAATACGAAATTGTGATTTGCCTCTCTTGAAACTTTTTGAGAAAAAAGATCGTAAAGGAAGAATTTGAGTGGAAGAATTCTGCCAGGCAGTGCAATACGAAATTGTGATTTGCCTCTCTTGAATCTTTTTGAGAAGAAATGTTGGTAGAGGAAGAATACGAGTGGAAGAATTCTGCCAGGCAGTGCAATACGAAATTGTGATTTGACTCTCTTGAATCTTTTGAGAAGAAAAGATCGTAAAGGAAGAATTTGATTGGAAGAATTCTGCCAGGCAGTGCAATACGAAATTGTGATTTGCCTCTCTTGAATCTTTTTGAGAAGAAAAGATCGTAAAGGAAGAATTTGAGTGGAAGAATTCTGCCAGGCAGTGCAATACGAAATTGTGATTTGACTCTCTTGAATCTTTTTGAGAAGAAAAGATCGTAAAGGAAGAATTTGATTGGAAGAATTCTGCCAGGCAGTGCAATACGAAATTGTGATTTGCCTCTCTTGAATCTTTTTGAGAAGAAAAGATCGTAAAGGAAGAATTTGATTGGAAGAATTCTGCCAGGCAGTGCAATACGAAATTGTGATTTGCCTCTCTTGAAACTTTTTGAAAAAAGATCGTAAAGGAAGAATTTGAGTGGAAGAATTCTGCCAGGCAGTGCAATACGAAATTGTGATTTGCCTCTCTTGAATCTTTTTGAGAAGAAAAGATGGTAGAGGAAGAATTCGAGTGGAAGAATTCTGCCAGGCAGCGCAATATGAAATTGTGATTTGCCTCTCTTGAATCTTTTTGAGAAGAAAAGATGGTAGAGGAAGAATTCGAGTGGAAGAATACTGCCAGGCAGTGCAATACGAAATTGTGATTTGCCTCTCTTGAATCTTTTGAGAAGAAAAGATGGTAGAGGAAGAATTCTACTGCCAGGCAGTGCAATTTGTGATTTGCCTCTCTTGAATCTTTTGAGAAGCAAAATCGTAAAGGAAGAATTTGATTGGAAGAATTCTGCCAGGCAGGGCAATACGAAATTGTGATTTGCCTCTCTTGAATCTTTTGAGAAGAAAAGGTCGTAAAGGAAGAATTTGATTGGAAGAATTCTGCCAGGCAGTGCAATACGAAATTGTGATTTGACTCTCTTGAATCTTTTTGAGAAAAAAGATCGTAAAGGAAGAATTTGAGTGGAAGAATTCTGCCAGGCAGTGCAATACGAAATTGTGATTTGACTCTCTTGAATCTTTTTGAGAAGAAAAGATGGTAAAGGAAGAATTTGAGGGAAGAATTCTGCCAGGCAGTGCAATACGAAATTGTGATTTGCCTCTTGAATCCTTTTGAGAAAAAAAGATCGTAAAGGAAGAATTTGAGTGGAAGAATTTGCCAGGCAGTGCAATACGAAATTATGATTTGACTCTCTTGAATCCTTTTGAGAAGAAAAGATCGTAAAGGAAGAATTTGAGTGGAAGAATTCTGCCAGGCAGTGCAATACGAAATTGTGATTTGCCTCTCTTGAATCTTTTGAGAAGAAAAGATCGTAAAGGAAGAATTTGATTGGAAGAATTCTGCCAGGCAGGGCAATACGAAATTGTGATTTGCCTCTCTTGAATCTTTTGAGAAGAAAAGGTCGTAAAGGAAGAATTTGATTGGAAGAATTCTGCCAGGCAGTGCAATACGAAATTGTGATTTGACTCTCTTGAATCTTTTTTGAGAAAAAGATCGTAAAGGAAGAATTTGAGGGAAGAATTCTGCCAGGCAGTGCAATACGAAATTGTGATTTGACTCTCTTGAATCTTTTTGAGAAGAAAAGATGGTAAAGGAAGAATTTGAGTGGAAGAATTCTGCCAGGCAGTGCAATACGAAATTGTGATTTGCCTCTCTTGAATCCTTTTGAGAAAAAAGATCGTAAAGGAAGAATTTGAGTGGAAGAATTCTGCCAGGCAGTGCAATACGAAATTGTGATTTGACTCTCTTGAATCTTTTTGAGAAGAAAAGATCGTAAAGGAAGAATTTGAGTGGAAGAATTCTGCCAGGCAGTGCAATACGAAATTGTGATTTGCCTCTCTTGAATCCTTTTGAGAAGAAAAGATCGTAAAGGGAGAATTCGAGTTTGAAAATCGTTCAAATCAAAATTTATCCTAAGAACTCTAAAACGATAGCTAAAGAAATAAGAAGCAATGTATTAGCAATGAGATATTCCGTTAGTATAATAAACTGAATGATATCTGCCTCGAGTGCAGTTGAGAAATAGATCGTGGTATGCTAATATCAGAATAACACGTCATTAATGAGACAGGTGGCGTTATTAATAAGTATAAGGTTATCCGGAAAGTTGATGCCGATGTCTAAGGGAAATTAAAACACAAAATAAAATTATGCCATTAAATATTTATTCAACTAAAAATGAATCATTTTGTTGCACAACCTTTTTCCATTTTTCCTTCAACTTAAAGATTCCACCTTCCCAGAATTTCGATGGTTTCTCAGCAAAGAACACATTAAAGCGGTTTTTTATGTGATCCAAAAAACTGAAATTTTTACCATTGAGATCAATTTGCAGTGACCTTAATAAATGAAAATTCGAAGGAGCAATGTCTGGTGAGTATGGCGGATAGGGCAACGTATACCAGGCAAGCTGTAACAATTTTTGCCGGGTCGCTAAATAAACGTGAGATCTGGCATTATCCTGATGGAAAACAGCGCCTTTCCTGTTCACTAATTCTGGGCGTTTTTCTTGAATTGCTGCCTTTAATTCGACAAGTTGCGAGCACTACTTTTCAGAATCAGTTGACTGGTTAGTTGGCAGAAACTCATAGTACAGAATTCCTTTCCAATCCCACCAGATGCACAGCATAACTTTCTTAGGATGAAGATATGCTTTCGAGTGTGCTAAATTTGGCTATTGTCGCTTATCCGATGATCGTTTTCACAAAACATTGTATTAAACGATCTATTTCTCATCACCCGTCGCAATTAGCTTCAAAAAGGGTGCATTTTATTTTGGTTATACATCAAATCAGAGATGAAATGCGATCCAAAATATTCTTTTAGTTAGATCATGTGGTACTCCAATATCGTAGCGATTTGAGTACCAAAACTTCACTAAGGTTTCATGGATGGTAGATTTTTATAGATTTAGTGTTTCTACGAATTTCTGTGTTGTGTAATTTGGGGTTATTCTCAATCAATATCTTGATTTGGTCGTCATCTTTAGTGGGCGGGTTCTGCCTGAGCGTTCTTTATCGATAAGGCTGCAATCACCAAGTCTAATCTTTTCGAACCACTTCCATATATTTCTGTCTGCTAAATCACCTTCACCTGACACATAACATACCGTTTTTTGTTGCTTGCGAGGCATTTTTGCCTTTACAGTAAAAAAAAAGCACCAGGTGTCTAAAACGAACCTTATAGTCTTCCATTTTCACAGGGATGCATAACTGACACGAATTAAGTAATTTTAAACTTTGTTTCTAAATAGATAGTTTGAAATGTGCTCTAATAGGAAATGTAAGCATATTATATCTGCCAATAAATTTGGCGTATTCTAATTTGTCGGAACATGAGCGACTAAACATCGGCAAGAAATTTCCGGACAACCTAATATCTAAAGCAAAATTGTGTTTTATACAAAGATTAAATATTCATACATTTACATGATTAATATCATGTTTTTAAAATTGTTGCTGCCACCAATTATCTAAAATTTCCAGCAATCTCCTCATTATTTTCTTCTCACCCCGACCTCCTTCTAAAAACTACATTGTCATAATTTCTACTGTTTTGGAGATGATTCTAAACGTGTTCATGATTCTGATATTCATATCTTACAAATTCTTCAGTTTTCCAACGAGATCATCCTACTTTTTGTTTATTCTGTCTCCAATCTGAGCCATTTTCTCAAAGCTATGCCCATAAGCTAACAGTTTCTATTTATTCATTAAAGACAGTAGGATCAAAATTTATTTTGAGCAGATGAAATGTCTAGATTACAATGTTGTATTGCGTTTGATTTTATTTTTTCGAAAACTGCCTTTGGTTTATGCCAACACTATTTTGTTGCATGTGTTATATTTCCAATACTCTAGCATTTCTCTTGAATCATAATTCTCTCTGGGTATTCATTTCAGGATGAACAAAAAGTATTATTTTCTTTGTGTAGATATCAACATAACAATATCAATTTTATTTCGTATGCAATATATACTACTTTTAGTATTTGTGATCTTTTTTTTTTTTTTTTCGACCTACTTAACATTGTTAAAATCGTTCTTGTTTTTTTTTTTCCATTTGATGCCCGTCTATCGATTTCTTTGCCTTTTCGAGTCATGGTTCTTCTTTGATTTCTGTCTCTATTCGGCAGATTTTATTATATTATTTGCAACGCTCTGGAAATAAAAAATGTTAAACATGCTTGACAATGTTACTTCAATAATAAAATAATTATTTATTGTGAAATAATTAAGCCCGTTTTTTGCTTTCTTTCTTCAATGAACAAGCCATTAAAACTTAATTATGCATGAATTTGACACTACTTATATTGCCTACGCAAAAATGATTTTTAACAGACCCTATATACACGGATAGTCTATAGTCATATAGATGACGAGGCCACTCAGCGCATTGCGAGAGCATGCAGTTCATTTGGAAAGATTAGACACAGGCTATGGGATAAACATAGTTTTAGACTGAAAACCTAACAATGTATACAAGGCTGTGATTCTCAAAATGCTTTTTCATGGTAGCGAAATATGGACAGTCTATTGCCGCCATATTAATTTTCTCGAGCAGTTGCAGCAGTGCTGCCTGCGATCCATCTGCAGGTTAAAGTCTCCATTGTCGAGATCCTAGAACGATGTGTTGTACCTAGCATAAAAATCCAGATAATCAAAGCGCATTTTCTTTGGCTGAGACACGTATGTCGGATGTTAGACTCAAGAATTTCCAAAGCAGTCGTCTTCAGGGAATTAGAGCACGGCTACAGACCACTCGTCAGACTGAAACTGAAGTACAAGGATATTGTTAAATACAGTCTTAAGAGATATGGCACTAACCTTGATAACTTTAAAGTACGGCCCAAGCCCCTAATATCAAAGACCATGCAACCTGGAGGAGAACTTGCAAAGAGGGCAATGATGCCTTCGGGAAAAAGTCGTACCAGTCTCCTCATTGAGAAAAGTGGCAAGGGAAGACTAACAGTAGCACTCAGAACTCACTTTGTGAAGGCAGCACCTTCAATAGGGACTGCGGCTCTAAAATTGGACTCTACTCTCATGAAAGGACTCATCGGTAATGCCTCGATAGAATACTCATGCGTTGGCACACGACGCAAGAATCAATACACTGGCATATGCCGACTTTATATTTAGGCTTACCCCTGAATTTTATTCCATCTACATATTCCTGGATGTGTCTCACATGCTTCCTGTTAAGAAGGATAAATAAATAATCTTTTCGGTTACTTTATTTGGCCATATCATTTGATTTGATGTTTCAAGAAATGGTCAAACCATATATTTAGTATGGATTAGTTTTTGAGTAAAAAATGGACAGTAAGAGTTCCACATTGTTGCTGAAAGAGTCGGTTTCAAATAGTGATGTCTTCTGTCCATCAAAGAAATAGTGTTATTCCAAAACGCTAGAACCGATACGAAAATCTCCATATATATACAGGTTTCCTTCTTTTTTTTTTACAACACAAACTTAATTAATCGACAACAGAAGATTTCTCTTTCCTTATTTGTGAATATGGCTGATTTGACTTTGATTTTACAGTCAGGAGCAACTATGCTAGCAACATTTATGACTGGTGTAAGACATTGTCTATTATAATATCTGATGATTTGTATGTTCCATGTTGACTTTTCTTTTTTAGGCTAGTTCCATAAAACTTGTGTAAGTGTATAGTTCAACCAGATTCCGAAGATGCATTATTTTTAACCACTTCAAAAATTACCTGTGTATAGTGCGAGCAACGGAGGCATGGTGAAGTAATGTTTAGCAACTCGAATTGAGGAATCGGCGAGCCGAGTTCGAATTCCAGTCAAATCTATTAGATTCACAGGTGCTAATACCCTTGGGAAATGTATGAATCCTCTACCTCTCCCACCAGCTATGGGTAAATAGCAACACAGACAGGTTTCTATAGTCTCGGATGGCAACTGGCTTACTGCAGAAAGAAATGACAACCTACTGCTGGAAAAAATCTACCTCATCGGCCATGTATCTTTCGATACATGATCTAATAAGCGAGTATCACTCATGTCACATAAATGACTGACTATTTATTGCTATTTGTTCACACTATACGCGAGTATATACGGTAATCACCTCTATATTTATTGATCTTATTCTGGAGTATGAAATTTAATATATCAATAATTTGCAGATTAAATGCAAAATTGCTTCATTCTACAGATTGCCATGTGACCATTTTGAGGCAACATTCTTAACCCTACAACACTAATCATCAATTAAAGTTACACCAATACTAACCATGGGTATATCATACCCGATTTTGAAAATATCAAAAAAAAAATTAAATATAAATCTTGATTTGAAATATTTTACACGCAAGCACTTCAAACTTTGAATTAACATTAATAGAAACTGAAAAGCATATTATTTAGGGAAGAAAATCAGATACTGAAAATTGTAATTAAAAATAGGAAAATTTGCACTGGGTACTATATATCTATGGTTAGTGTTCTAGAGTTAAAGAATCGGGGAACGTATATAAGATCGTATTTTTAGCGAGGAAATTGCCATTATTTAATTATATTTATTTCTCTGCAATATAAAGACAAAAATATACTCCATGTTTGCTTATTGTATCATGTTGATAATATTGATTTAAAATATTACCTTTGAAATTTGAACACATATCTAGCTGTCAAATAATTCAACTATTGGATCGTATCTTATATTCGTTTAAGGATTAATAAAATATACATTAAAAACTATGAAGTATGTAACCAGCAATATTCATCGCTACTAAGACTAATATACTAGGAAAATACTACAAGTTGTAGGTAAGTTAAAATTTTTCCAGTATTTCTGGATAATAGAAAGATGATTTAAGCTTGTTATAATTATAGATTCTAGCATTGGGAAATGTTCAAGTTTTGCTTTAAATACTTTTCTGCAAGATAGAATAATAACTAATCACTAGTTTGATCGTAAGATCTTTTGAAGTTTTAAATAACCTAATTGATTTTATTTTTGCTATCATTTCTCTTCAATCGGATTAT
>CAHIKZ030005509.1:882500-895000 GCA_903632075.3 Acanthosepion pharaonis | reverse complement strand
CATATTCGGGGATGGAGAACCAGAGCGTTTGCATAGCTTACTTTGAATCATTGATTTAAGTTCAAAATAGTCAAACCAGGTTTCATCTTGAGTTACTAATCTGCGGTAGAAATTCTTGGGAGTCAATCTAGAGGCGAGTCATAAGTGCCCTGGAAATGCCAACCTTTCTGCTCTGATGTCAGCATTCTTGCGATCCATTTCCAGACTCCTTGCTCATCCCCAAGATCTCCGTTAAAATAGAATGGACCGAACCAGAATTAATGCTTATGGACTTAGCTATCTACTGGAGAGTAAGACGTCAATCATCCCAAATTATACGGTGAATGTCATCAACTTATTCATCAGTGGTTGAGGTTTTTTGACGACTTGACCGAGGGTCAAGCAGCCCAGAATTTAATAGGAAGGGGCGTCTTCAGTAAATTTCTGTACCATTTCCTTGGGTGTCATACATTACATTTAAGGTCCTTTATTATTCTTCTGTTTATCCAGTGGGATCGTTCTGCTTCGACTGTGGAGCTGTTTTAGACATGAACAAGAACACGTCTACATTGCTTGACGCTCCTGAAACAATTCATTGAAAAACCTTTCTCTATCTATCATTCACACGCTAGTCCAGCCAATCCCTTATTTTGTTTTGTATCTGATCCCTAGGAAGTATGAGCAGAGATACACTTTCTCTAAAAAAAAATTAATAGCCTGCTAAACTGTTTTGTCCATTTTTAGATCCATTTTTAGATCTGTCGCACATCTCCAAAATTTGTATGGCCCTCGCTTGCAGAGAAATCTGAATTATTTCTTCTAGTTTTATAAGAAGTTACAACGTATTGCAATAACAAAGAATGTTCAGTTACGTCTTTTCTTTCTGGGCGAGGCATAGAATTTTTGGAACGACACTCGTAAATACCTTTTCTGTTCGGTTCATTTAGTATTAGTTGAAAAATAAAATTTGAAGAGAGCAACTTTCAACTACAAAGCGCCATTTTTCAACATAGTCGGGATTCATTTTTCCTTTGGTGATTCATTTTCATTAGCGATTTCCAGAATCTACATTTCCTTTGCTTACAGCTGTAGATGGCCCCAAAGAATGGGGCTTGTCATACACATCGCGGTTGCCATTGTTAAAACACATTATCCACTGCATACCTCTGCTCATATTTACAGTTTCGTCTATGCAAACGTACAGCAAGCATCAATCAATGTCAATGGGTGCAATTCTGTATGCGTCGCAGCTGTTACCTGAAATCTATAAGAATACCTACAAAAATTAGACTTGACTGGTGGTATGTTTTTAATCGACACAGTCAATTCATTAACATCCGTCAGTAGTATAATGAATCGTCATATTCAAATAGGAAGCATTACTTTCAGAGCAAATACATACGCCATCCCCAATAATATATATATATATATATATATATATATATATATATATATATATATATAGAGAGAGAGAGAGAGAGAGAGAGAGAGAGAGACGGGGAGGTAAATAGATAGATAGACTTGCGAAAATTGCTTCAAAAACGTTATGACATTATCATTAAAATAAAGAAACGGGATCCCGATAAAATTTTCTATATATAAACAGTTGAGATAATGAATCTATTAGAAAACTGATTAATATATGTTTCAGACTTTCCGACAATATCACGATGAGTTAAAGTTACAAACAATAACACGATAACAATAAGAAAAAGCAGTTATGACTACAGTTTAGTCCACATTAAGATCTTGAAAAATATCAAACCAATAAAAAACTAGTGCGAACATATATATATATATATATATATATATATATATATATATATATATATATATATATATATACAGACAGACAGATAGATAGATATACAGAGACGTAGATGATCTGATGATACGAATAACTGAAGCCTTAGCCATGCTTGGTTGCGTTTGCCAAGAATTGATTATCGTTTAGATGTGTGCCGTGTAACCCGCCGCGCACACATTGAACACCTATAAAAAACCTGTATAGAAACGTGGAAATATTAGCATTCAGGAAATATAAATTGTGTTTTTATATCTTCAGTTGTTGTTAAGAAATAGAGTCTCGTAATGTGACACAGAATTTGAAACAACCTGTATAATAGACAGAGTAGATGAGAGACAAGTTTCATGTCGATAAATATAAGACCAATTCGCAGGATAGCTAGTGATAGATAAATAGATGAGTAGCTTCATTCCCCATGTATAATACGCATTTTCTTCTAAAAAATAATCAGCGAAATTTGCGCTGCGTATTATGCACAACTACAAAACAATCTTCGAAAAATTGCCTTTTCATATGTCGAATTCAGTTGCGAAATTACTACTTACCACAAACATACAACGATTTGACACTAAAATTCGGCGATTGTGACCCTATAAGGATTTCAAATACAACTACATGTACCTAACAATACTTACAAATGTAAAATAAAATAAGAATTATCATAAAATAAAATTAGAATAATATTAGTCTATGTTTAAAACGATTTTCATGAAAAACTACATACAGATCTGGTAGACTGCACATTTTATCGAACAAAAACAGGTTAATGAGTCTGCGCAGTAGGCAAAATATAGGTATTTCCGTTTCCTTTTAGAATTGTGATGTTCAGAAACGTTGATAAATATCTTCAATTACAGCTTGAATAAGTGTAGGAAACTCTGGCCGTAATGAAATTGGAGAGATAAAATTTATAGAGTTTGATTACCAAACAAGGGGTGCGTATTATGCGTGAGTAGAAGCATTTACCCTCACTTTCAGCACAATTTTAGATTCATGGATTAAAGCGTATTATACATGGGGAATTATGCTAGATATATTTGTCGATAGCTAGATGGAAGTAAGTATGTCGAGACAGAGAGATATCTGCAGATGTCTTTATGATCGATAGATATGAACGTTGTAAGATCGATAACTAGATTATACTCCGCATATATAGCATGATTACTGTATATTAATTCAAACACTTATTAAATTCTTATAAGTAAAAGGACGTATCACAGTGTGTTTCGCTAATGTTGCCACTTGATTAGCAGAGGCTTTCGAGGCTAGAAACTAGATTTCCCAATAGTAACTTTTAATCGAACGTAATCATCGACTATTGAACACCGTCAAGTAAGTTATCTCACTTGTCTCTTATGCACATGCGAAGAGGAAAATGCGCACAAAAGAATAAGTCAAAGACATCAACTCACAGCCCGCCCAATATGGATGCGTTGAGACTTTGGTGATGGAGGAGCTTTTAGGTTGGCAGCTAATTTCTTGCCTTGCAAAATGTCACGGAATCGAATACAGGATTGATTGAGCGATGTCCATCGATTGATATAACGACGTAGGATAATATCAACTTAGAAAATGAATGTAACAGAGAAACGTATATACAGATAAGCACGCAAGGAATTTTTGTGTAGATATTCTGTAGGCTTTACAAGTGTGATTTATGTCTACTTGCCTTTACAATCGAGAGACTAAATATAGTAAATGTCCTTTCTGGTAGGGTTAGAACACGCTCCCTTCTTTTTAAGGGAAAAAAAAAACAGCGTCTAATAATATGAAACAGAGAGCGCCACAAGGGTTCAGATTTTTCTCACAGTAGATTGTCATTTCTTCCTAAGTTAGACTGGTTGCCAACCAAAAGAACCCATACTGTAATGCTATTAAACCTATAGTTGGGCGGGGGGAGAATAAATGGATTCATGGATTCATAGCTTTCCCAAGAATATTTTCTCATAATTGAATGTAACGAAATCAATTGGATATTCCAACTCAATATATATATATATATATATATATATATATATATATATATATATATATATATATATATATATATATATATATATAACTAAAAGTATGCCTTAAAATACGAACGTCCACGAAAAATGTCAGGTTAATAAAAATCTATGTTAAATATTGTATATCCGATACGATGAGAACGAAAGTAATATATAAATACCAACGTTCACAGCATTAATCCAAAAGAGGGCTCGATACCGATAGTAGAGCGATAATTATTTATTTATTATAATTTTATTATATAGACAAAACCATTTTACTCACTACAATGATGCACTTCAACTGCACTTCGACAGGTGAGAATCGAAAATGGTTATGAACAATCCTGGTTGTAGTCAAGCCGTGTGTAAAACGTCACTTCCTTTTTTCCATTTGTTTGAGAAGAAAAAATACACATTTAATGGTGACGGAGTGAAACACTAGTGTTTGTTCATAGTAGTTTGGTGAAGAATGGATTGGGTGTTTAATGTTGACTGGTCTGTGGAAACACCGGTCAAAATTCCAGGCACATCATCTCACAAGCGCCCTAAGAGGGAGAGGTAGGGGAGGAAAGATGGAGATAATGAATAGTATTACGTTAAAGTAGGTAAAAATTGTAGCGATAGTTCTAGTAGTAATTGGGAATGTTATTTTTGGTTTACTATAAAAATTCTAGAGCTGGATTGCATGTATTTATGTTGGGGTTATCACTACTAATTCTGTAATCAATGAACGTGTTTTGTGGTGATTTCCTCTACAAAAAATAATAAAAATAAGGAATGTTAATATCACCTTTTATAACCAAATTTTGAAATATTCCTGGACCGTATAGCGTGTAGAATAAGTATGGGTGTAAAACGATTTATCGGTAAATATTACCAGTAATATACATGAAAATTAAAGAATCATAATTTAATTAGTCGATGGGTACAAGAGGGTGGAGAATATATCAAAGGTGATTTAAAATTTTAAAACGTTTAGAGTTATGGAATTAAGAATTTAACTAAATTGTAATGTTAGATCCCTAGTATGTCTACATAAAACGGTTGTTTCATATCTTTGATTTAATAATTGGGTGTTATTCAAGAGTTCAATGATATAAATTTTCTCCTGTAAACATAAGAAGCAAGGTTCGCTCAGAGAGTTATATCTTTGTAGTGATGAAATGGTTGTGTCTATATCATAAAATTATAATAAATAAATAATCAAATATTATATATAAAAGACGTTTGCAGTTTCTCTCGTTGGAACAACTATATGCTCTTCACTTCCTCTCTCTCTCTCTCTATATATATATAGTCTGGTTTGATCAGGAACACAGTTCCTTGAGGGGCTTTTGAACTCATAAATAATGTTCGTTTTTAGTGATTTTGACTTAGCTGGTGTGTTGTTATTTTTGAGGATAAGGTTAGCTGTCTTAAATTTTTATAAAAGATAATTAATTTTATTTTTTTATTCAAGTCAATTGGGGTGGTATATATATATATATATATATATATATATATATATATATATATATATATATATATATATATTTGTCTACCAAACGGACTATGCGAAAAATCACATTAGAGAAAAATATGCTCTCTCCAGCGGGACTCGAACATGCGGTCCCCTAGCGGAAACCGTCATTAGATCTGAAGTGAGCATCGTGGACCAAACAAAGTAGACCAAAAGATATATATATATATATATATATATATATATATATATATATATATATATATATATATATATATATATATATATATATATATATACATGTATTGTTAAATATAACAGACAAAAGAATGTCTATTATGTTTTATCAGGTGCCGTTCCAAGCTTCGTATAACAGCTTTAATTTCAGGAGGAAATAAAGACGAAAACTCTCCAATGTTTGGATATTTCTTTATTGTTTGTTTATCGCTCTAAGCTTTCGGCTCATCAACCAACTTCAGAGTTGTTCTTTGGACTATACGACAGATATATTCACCGTCTAAGATGGCATCCTGTTTTGTTTACTTTGAAAAACATAGTCATGTACATAATATTAGACAGGTAGTAGTTGACAACTAATATTATGTACATAACTATGTTTTTCAAAGTAAACAAAACAGAATGCCATCTTTGAGGTGAACATCTCTGTCGTACAGTCGAAATAGCCGCTCTGAAGATGGCTCATGTGATCCGAAAGCATGATGAACAACACAATAAAGAAATATCCAAACGTGGGCTTTTTTTCGTTCTGAAATTAAAGCCTATACGAAGCTTGGAACAGCTCTTGATAAAATAATAATCTTGGAACATATATATATTATATAAAATATATATATATATATATATATATATAATGGAAAAGACTCTCATATATATATATATATATATATATATATATATATATATATATATATAATGGAAAATGAAAAAGACTCCCATACAATTTATATATATATATATATATATATATATATATATATATATATATATATATATATATATGAAAAGACTCCCATACAATTTTTTGCTGAGAGGTTATGCTTCGTCTTAGAAGAATCTGGATAGATTTGACGAGGAGATCTGGCTCTTTTGCGATTGTATGAAGGTAGATTAATTTTGAGATACGTTATCGAATCCCCTCCATTATCGCCTGAGAACGAGATATTTTCTCGCACCTGAGCCCCACTCTCTAAATTGCATGAACAGAGACCTTTTATTATTTGAAGTACATTATGGGATTTCCTTTGAAATAATCACTTTTCTGTTTATCCCCAACAGCAATACATCTTGTTGAGGGAAGTACGTGCAGAGAATTTCCTAGCGAGTTCATTATTTCTAAATTATGCTACAAGTCCTGAAAGTATTTTCTCATTAATTGGTGAATTTTTGATACAGTAGACTCATCTTTTTCCTAAATGAATCCAAATATGATAGTATATGTATTTCACTTTACTTATTTATATAAGTGGAAAAGAAGCGTTACAATACCATCCAGAATTACGGTGCCTACTGCTTCAAATGTTTTACGAAGCTATAATTTTATCATAATGTTAATTCAACTCAGAATCGTATTTTTAAATAGAGCAATTACAACAAGGGTAATTGTTAGAATATAAATCCCGAAACCAATATTTAGTGAAATCTTTCTTAAGTAGATGTTCTTTGAATCTGGCTTGAATGATTCTTCTTCTGTGTCCTGTCTCCCTTTAAGACGTGGACGGTCATGACTCCCCACGACTTCCTTCGTATTTTCCATCAAGATTTTTCCAGTTTACTCTCTCTTTCTGTTCATGTTCTGTTATATAGAATGTTCTTGGGTGAGTTTCTTGCTGTTTCCACAAATACCCCGCTTCCCTTCAGTATGTGCTGTGAGTATCAAATCCTCAACGCCCTCTTTCGTCATTATGGCTCACAAATATATCAACAGTCTCTTTCTGATTCTTAGTATAAGTATCAGTTTATCCCTTAAAACTTCCTCGTGGCTCACGTGTTCCGTCCATGGTATTATCGGCATCTTCTATAGAACAACATGTCTGTTACATCAGGTCTCTATCTAATCTCTGAGGAAACTCTCCAACATTCACTACCATTCAGGATAACTTATATAATATTTGGCATGTGGAAATATTTTTTAACGTTAGACTCTCTATCCTTGGTTGGTACTCAGCCTGCATAAAATGCAACTCTGAATTCAAAAGCGTATGTAGCCTTGGTGAGGTGTATACTATACAACCATCGACAAGTTTTGGGAATTCACAATTATTTGCAAAAGGAATTGCGTACTCTTTGATCTTGACCAACTGACTGCGTATATTAACAATACTTTTATTCTTGTTCGTAATTTGTTGTTACTTTGTGATTCTACTTTAGAACAACAATTCTTTTATTCTTGTTCCTAATGGTTTGTCGCTGTATCATTCTAATTTACAACAAGAATTCTTTTATTCTTTTCGTAATTTTTTGCCACTTTATGATTCTACTTTAGAACAAAGATTCTTTTATTCTTGTTCGTAATTGTTTGTCACTTTATGATTCTACTTTAGAACAAGAATTCTTTTATTCTCGTTCGTAATTATATGTTACTTTATGATTCTAGTTTAGAACAAGAATTCTTTTATTCTTGTTCGTAATTGTTTGTCACTTTATGATTCTACTTTAGAACAAGGATTCTTTTATTCTTGTTTGTAATTTTTTGTCACTTTATGATTCTAGTTTAGAACAAGAATTCTTTTATTCTTGTTCGTAATTCTTTGTCGCTTTATCATTCTAATTTAAAACAAGAATTCTTATATTCTTGTTCGTAATTTTTTGTCACTTTATGATTCTACTTTAGAACAAGAATTCTTTTATTCTTGTTCGTAATTCTTTGTCGCTTTATCATTCTAATTTAGAACAAGAATTCTTATATTCTTGATCGTAATATTTTGTCACTTTATGATTCTACTTTAGAACAAGGATTCTTTTATTCTTGTTCGTAATTTTTTGTCGCTTTATGATTGCGTAGAATCAAGTACACCGAGTATGTAGCGTCGACGATGTAAGGCGCTATCTGTAAACTTGCGTTTTTATCTAAACTGGTGCGTCGTTGGATGGTAGATAGATGATTATAGTACGCAATCTGGCATTAAATATGATGTAAGACCTAATAAAGATAATTGGGTTCGGGAAATTAAATGCACTAATGAATTACATACGACATGGATAATTACTTACATTATTTACATTATTCGAACTGTTGTCCTCATTTTCGATGCTAAATTCACAATATTTCGGCCGTTTTACGCTCCGACCTTTTTCAGGTGATTGGAATTTCGAATCGAACCCTTTATTTCGTCCACAGGATAGATTGTTCTAGTTCCACGTGCCATACCTCTTCCGGATGTCTCAGTTATTTCCGTTTAACAACGTCTTTATCCACTGGGATATGTGTCCTTGAGTACACATGACCGAGTGGAGCGGAGTTAAAGAAAAATAACTGAGACATCCGGAAGAGGTATGGCACGTGGGACTAGAACAACCTAACTCGGTGGGCAAAATAAAGGGTTCGGTTCGAATTTCTAATCACATGAAGAAAGTCAGAGCGTACAACAGCCGTAACGTTGTGAATATGGAAATGAAGATGAGGATAACAGCCTGAATAATGTAATTAATCAAAATACCTCATCTCAGAGATCCAATCACTTGAAGAAGGCCGGGGCGAACAACGGCCGAAACGTTGCAAATATAGCAACGAAGATAATGATAACAGCCTGAATAATGTAAATAATATAAGTAATCATAATACCTCACCTCAGATATATTGACAGATATTAAAAGATAAGTTGTTACAAATAAAGTGTTCGGTTCGAAATTCCAATCACCTGAACAAGTCCGGAATGTACAACAGTCGAAACGTTGTCAATAGTGCAATGAAGATGAGGATATCAGTCCGAATAATTTAAACAATGTAAGTAATCATAATACCCCATCTCAGACATAGAGGCATATATGCATAATTGCTGAAAAAATAGTCGAAAATGACAGTGAAACCAACTATACCTGAAAATATTTAACTTTGTTAGCAAAAGTCTCAGTCAGTGACAGTATAATTCCCCCGTAAATATTCTAATGACACATTATACTCAATCATTTTCACGTCTCGTCAAGTTGCAGATAGAAGAATATTTATGTTGTTATGGAGATTAGTGATAAGATGCAATTTGTCGCTGGGGGATCTTAAGAAATGTTTAGCAATGAAGAAACTACTTATTAAGTCGTTGCATAATACATTTTAGATGCATGAAGAGTGGTCTTCAGTGATGCACTGTCCTCATCGATGATTTCGGGTTTTGCATCATATCTGCTCAAACAGCAACCCCGACAAGACTCAGGTAGAGTCAGTCGGTCTCCTTGAAGGTGTCGTGCCATGCATCCTGACATTGTAAAACAATATTCTATATAGTTAGGAGTCCGATCGTTCTTATTGAAATACGTCCGTCAGCGTCAGCCAATGAAAAGAAGGATTTTTCCACCCCCGCTTCTATACACTAGTGTCTTTTAACTTCATCCGGTTTCGATTCGAGTTACTTCCCCTGGATTCCTAAATCGGTAAGCTGGTCTCTTCCTTACATAGTTTAATCCAAATGTTTCATACGTTTGAAATTGCTAATCCCATAATATTATTAACCATTTAACTAAGAGTTACACGCGTACCCAACCGAAATTTATCATCAACCTATACTCACTTCAAAAATTAGTCTAACTTAACACTTATAGAAGAGTTTCTAAGGAAAAAAATCCCTATTCTTAATATCCGATAAAACTTTAAGTTTGCATTCATCTTAAACGAAATTCCACCACAAAAGATTCCTATACATGCATGTACACCCACGCATCTACATATAAATGTATTTACATGCACATGTTCGGGAACATATGCATATATTCATCTATTCCCCATTTATATTAACTTACTTTTACAAAACCTGCCTTTGCTAAATTAATTATTTCTTTGAAAATCCTTCTCCGATTCCTTACTTACCGACTAAATTAATTCAATGAACTAACTTAAAAAAAAAACTAAGCTAACAACTGAATTAACTAATCTACACTCATATTTACTATCTGTTAAGTATTACCCGAAATATTTCTAACCAATTAATACTAGTATCGACACTGGAAGATACTAGTTATAAATTCGCTATGCCATACTTGCAAAATATTATAAAATATAAACGTGTAACGATTGCTGAATTGAATAAACTGCTGAAAAAAAAACCTACTGTCCTTCAATCTTTTGTTTTCCTTTATGAGCCGTGGCCTTTCAAGATTTAGGCAATCATAACTCTTCACTTTCTTCTATCCCTTGTAACTCCCAATAAGTTTTCTCCACCCACCAAACTACATATCTGTCATCCACTTAAGTTCGCTAGGTATGTCATACGTGGCTTTCCCATGTCTCTCTTCTCCTCTATTCGACCTGTGAGCATCATATTTTCCAGACGCTTCTTTCTCATTACGTGTCCCAGAAACTTCAGCTGTCTCTACTGGATATTAAGTATAAGCCTCGTCCATGTTTGCATCCTCTCCAAGACCTCGACGTTACTCAGACGCTCGATCCATGGTATCCTAAGCATCCTTCTGTAGAACCATATCTTTGTCGCTTCGAGTCTCTTCTACATCTTTGAGGAGACCATCCAACATTCGCTGCCGTAAAGAAGGACATATGTCACGTAACAGCTCAGTATTCGTTTTTTTTTTTTTTTGTTAGCAAAGAAATGATCCTGTCTCGCAATATTCTGCCCAGCTTTTGGAATGCGACATTCCCAATTAGTCTAAGGATCTCAGTGTCACACTTACCATCCCCTGTCAAAACACTTCCCAGATATTTAAATTTCCGCACCTGCTTCATTTTAGTATACCCGACATGCAAATCGCATTAAGGGTTCATCCTTTTACAGATGACCATGCATTCTGTCTTCTTGTAGTTTATATTTAATTTAGTCCTCTTTTCTCAGTCTCATTCGCTACCTTCTGTAGGAGTTTTTTCTAATTTCTTTTCCATGTCTGCTATCAGTACTGTATCATCTGCGTATATTATGTTCTTAAGATTGTGGCCGCCAATAATGAATCCTGGTAGGATTTCCAATTCTTTCAGAATAACCTCGCGTCTTTCATTACTATAATTATATAGTGTTAGGTTTAAATAAAATGTTGAATTCTTTTGATTTCATTTTGCTGTTCAGCAATCTTGAAGACCTGATGTAATCTAATTCCTTAAATTTAATCACCTGGATTTGTTAATAGGTTAATTAGTTCTTTTGACTTCAACGGTAACCATATATGAATCATTGTCACTATTATTTAACTTTGTAGAAACAAAGAAATGAAACATGTTTTCCTTGAAATGTCCTTATATAAAATGGATATTAAAATATACTTTCCCCTAGACTGACCTCAAAACTTATTAGGAAGTCATAAGTTCAGTCATTTCGTTCGTAACATATAAATCGAGATGGTGTAATGGTTAGCAAGCTTGTCTCGCTAGAAGAATTACGACTGAAAAGTGAGTTCGATCCTCATTAGGTAGCCCCTACTTTTGGCCTTGTGCCACATCTAAGCTACGCTTAGAAAATATTGGGCACCCCGCGGCGGTGTAATGGTTAGCAAACTTGTCTCGCTAGGACAATTACGACTGAGTAGTGAGTTCGATCCTCATTGGGCGCCCCGTACTTTTGGCCTTGTGCCACATCTAAGCTACGCTTGGAAAATCCCTATAAATAATCAGATATCAAATAAAAAAATATGTCTTACAAGTGAAGAGTTTTGACTGGGATTATATTTTTATTATATAGTGAACTTCTTACTTTCCATTTAGTTCAAGTATGGTATTGTAAATTCAGTTCTATTAAAACAAATGATAGTGTGTGAAGAAGTTAAAAAAAAGAAATCTTACGTTTAGGAAATATGCATAAAAGAGGAAAAGGCTTAATGTTAAGAAATTTTAAAGAATCGTGACTTTGATTCTTTCTTCAAGATGAGCCAAATATGTGGCCGCGTTGAAATACAATGAATCGACATTTGCCGATCCAGTCATCAAGTAAAATCAATTTGCTTCGTCTTTCTTCGTGTTGGATCTGAGCACAAACTCATTAGAATTTAATAATAAAGGTCTTCCACGTTAAAGAAATCCGTTGATGTATTTTTTTTTTAATTTCCTTTAAAGTCATTCCCGTCAGATCTTTTTAATATCATCACTTAATAG